>PVIA01014825.1:0-25310 GCA_004024845.1 Tonatia bakeri | reverse complement strand
GACTGGGTGGAGGGGGGCAAAGAGGGGAAATTGGGACAAGTGCAATAGCATAAACAATAAAATATTTTGAAAAATTCATAAAAAGGAAAAATATTCAAATTGGAATTTTATAAAGATTCTAAAGTATAATGAAATATTTCAACTAGTTGTTAGTACTTTGATGTTTCACAAGAGATAAAGTATGTGGTACTATATTTTTAGAAACTTTAGTTAGGTCTTAATGAATTTCTGTAATGTCATTAAATGTTGAAAATATTAAATCACAATTAATTTTCTCACTTATAAGAGCTGCTGTCTTCAAGTGAGCATATTAACAAAGACTTACTATGAACTTTACATAAAATAGACTAGATTTCATTCAAATATGCCTTATTTTTCGTACTAGAATTAGTTAGTATGAAAGGTGGTATTAGCAGGATAATTCCAAATCCCATATTACACTCAATTAAAAAAAAATAAAGCTTTTCCCTTTGGAATAAAAAAGAATTGCCTCTTTAGGAATGGTGTTTCTCTGAGGAAACAATAATATAGTTACATTGATTAATTCCTTAAAGTTCTTTAAAGATGAAAATAAAATTTAAAAGCAGCACTCCAGCATAGCATTATTGAACATTCACTATATGACACACATTTTTCTGAGAAAGGAACTGAGTTTTACTTTCATTTTGTAGATAAAAAACTAAATTTTTGAAAATTAAGATCCCAATCTCGTGCTGCATCTTGACTCGAAAGACATGCTTTTTGATCCGAAAGCATGTGTAGGGTTCAATGCCCTACTGCCTCACTGCCAATGCAGAGAGGTTAACATGGAGCCTTGAACACAGATGTCAACATTACACACTGATGCAAATGGCAGAAGGATTAAAGTCCAGGTCCTCCACCTTCAAGCTCAGTGCACTTTCACTGTAACTTACTGCTTACCTTAATAGGAAAGGACTGAAAACTTTATACCAAATAGTCATATGGAAAGATGTTAATATTCTTAAAAGTACTATATTGAAGAAAAACATATAATTCCAAATATTAAAATAAATCTCAGATTCTACATGTATTATTCTATCAGTTTTGGCATAAGAAACTCTTGGACTTGAAGAACCTGAATGTATTTATTGAATTAGTCCCTAAATACCTCTCTAGTCATTACAAGAAGGTTCTCATGTAGCTCTGGACATAAAACCATTAAGCAGATTCTCACAAAGTCTACTTCAGGCTGAGCAACTCATGGACCAGCTATTCTTCATCATATTTATTGAAAGGAAATGGTGAGTGGAGGGAGAAGAGTACAGAAGGAAGAAAATTGCTCCCCTAGTATAAAACATTACAAAGATTAAACCACCAAGCTTTCTTCATTGACACCTTAGGACTTGAAAAGATCACTTTACTTTTTGTCAAAAAATGTATAAAATACTCTTGAAAATTATATACAGAGTTATTTGTAGAAGCGTTTCTACATATCTTATATATTGGAAAATATATAAGGAATTTCCAGTAAAAAAAATATCAGGTATATAAAATGACTTCTGTAAAAGCAAATTGAATATATATTCATATACACTTGTTTATTAAAATTATTTATAAATTTAATGGAAGTCCTAACTTCTTTATCTTCCTAAAATTGACTCACATTTATTAAAGAAAACAATTTTATTCTAAAATGATGATTGTGGTTGAGAGTTTTCTAAAACATTGAGTTTTGCTTATAAAAAGATATTCCCCCTGGTAGAATGATTTATATGAGGAAATCTCTATTAAATCAGCCTCACCATTGGTTGTGCTTTCAAAGGACACCTTTTGTTGATTAATCTGCAGAATGGAAATAAGCTATTGATTATAATATCCATATGGATTAATAATATTCTGTGATAAAAATATATTTTTATTATACTAGTTTCCATTTAACTTTTATTCTACATTTTGCTTAAAGAGATAATTGCAAATAACATGTTGATTTTCATTAATATATATGAAATATATGTATGGACACAGTGGCTATTATTACAAAAATTCCACAGACAAGCAAGTGTCAAAAAGAGTATCAAATGCTATAAAAAAATTATAGTACCTATCAATTATCATTATACCAGCTACAGATAGTAACTATTAATCCTTTGTATATCCTGAAGTTGCTTAAGAATCTAAAGAAAGATATACTCATAACAACAGCTTCCCAAAATAATCTTTTTTGTACACTAAATTTTCCCAATGTCAGAGAATCTATAGATGTTTAAAGTTCAATTTAGTATATATCAATATAACTTATAAAAGCCTGCTTATTAAAAAATAATACTCATAATAGTTTCATTGATTATTCAATAAGCAATGAGTAGAAATTGAACTGTTAGGAGATAAACAGAAATTATATTTTAAGCCCAACCCTTGGTTCAGATAAAACTCCATGTATTAAAGAATAAAATCACATTTACAAATAGAGTGAATGTTATTTTTACAGAACTTTTAGCTGCTTAATAATGATTTTTTACCCTTTAAAATTAACTTGATTGAGATATAATTAACATGCAACAAAATGCAAACAGATGGTTAACTTTTGTCAAAACTACACATTTTTGTAACCAGTACTATAACCAATATACAAAAACATTTCTATCACCCGTCAGATATTCCTCATGATATTCACTCAATTTTCCCTGCCCCTACTCCCAGATTCACGTGTTTAATGATCTGCCTCTGTCGCTGTGGATTAGTTTTGCCTTTTCTAGACTATCATATAAATAGATGCTTTGTACTCCTTTGTGCCTGCCTTCTTCAAGTAAGCATAATGTTTTTGAGGTATGCCTATATTATTTACATATCAGTAATTTATACTTTTTTAAACACAAAAGAACATTTTAAAGTAGAATAAACAATAAATTTAACTAAATTAATAAAAAATGCATTCCTTTATGCCAGAAAAGCATAATATAAATTAAAAGTCATAAAAAAGAATATTTTATATAGGTAAAACAAACTATTATAATTTTGGTATATGTAAATAAATTAGGTAACATTTACAATTTAATAAAATGGATAAAAAAATTAATATGAAACTGGAATAAAATAAAAAACAGACATAAAATATCTAAGCTCAATAATCAAAGTCATGTTAAAAAAACTATTTTTTCACGATGAAGTCATTAATGGAAATAATAAAAGATGGTCATAATAAATATCCTCAGGATGCAGAGACAGACACCTTCATGTAGTGCATGTAGCAATTGCTACAATATAAGTTTGAAATTCAAAGACTCCCCCTGAAAATTTCCAAGCCCAGATGTTTTTACTGGAGAATTGTGCTAATATTTAATAAAGAATTTTACACAAGGTTTTCTGGAAAATAGAAGGGGAGGTAACTCCCAACTCATTTATAAAGATAGTATTTTATGACACCAAAACCCAAGTAACCATAACCAAAGGACAAAACAAACCAGTTTTCTTTGTAAATATAAATGCAAAAGTATTTGACAAAATATAAGCCAATAAAATTTAGAAGTACATAAAATAATTATGTATCATGACCAAGTTTCCTTTAGGACTAAAGTGTGTTTTTTATTTACAAATTAATAAATGCAACGCATAGTATTAACATATTCAAGAAGAAAATTATATAATTATATCAACTTATATGTAAAATACATTTGACAAAATTCAATACCCACAGAAAAATTAATTCAAAATGGTTGATGATTTGTTTTAAATGTAAAATCATAAAACTTTTAGAAAAATATACTGCAATAAATCTTAGACATCTACATCTAAGTAAATAGTTCTTAGTATTGCTATCAATAGCAGAACCCCAAAATTAATAAACTATACTTTATCAAAATTTTAATTGTTAATGAAAATTTTTTGTTTTGTGAAGGTACTGATTAATAGGAGGAAAAAATAAGCTATGAACTAGGAGAAAATATTTGCAAATCTACGTTAGACTGACTATATAAAGAACAGGAAAAAAAAAACAAAGGATGGAACTAGTCAGTTGGAAAATTAAAATTATGTAAGATATCATTATATACCTATTAGAATGGCTGAAGTAAAAAACAGTGAAAGCACCAAATATTGAAGCAAATGTAGAGAAACTGGGTCATTCAGACATTGCTGTGTGTATGTATTCCCATTCTGGAAAAGTTTGTCACTATATTAAAACATTAAACATGAAACTAGGCAATTGCACTCCTGTGGAAATATCACAAAGAATAAAAATACACACAGACTCACCTGTAACGTAAATGTATATAACAGCTTTATTTCTAACAGCCAAAATTGGTAAATACCTTAGATGTCCTCCAGTGAATGAATCTTCAGTGGGTGAATGGTTGAACACACTGTGGTATATCCATGCCAGGAAATGCTACTCAACAACAAAAAGAAAAGCACCATTGATATAGTCAACGACCTAGATTAATCTCCATAGATTTAGGCTGAGTGGAAAAGATAATCACAAGTGTTTACACGTGGTGTAATTCTATTTATACATCATTCTTGAAATGACTTAATTATAGAACTGAAGAATGGATTAATTTTTGCTGGTGGGTAAGGACCAGGTGGGACAGGAGGAACATAGTTGTGGCTATTAAAGTGCAACATGAGGGATTTTGTGGTGACATAAAATTTCTGTTTCTGTTTCCTGTATTAATGTCAACATTCTGACTGTGATATTATACTGTACTGTGGCAAGTATGACCACTGGCGGAAAGTGGTTAAAGCATACTTAGGATCTCTCTGTATTGTTTCTTATAATGGTGTGATTATAACTCTACAATAATCTCAGGAATGGTAGGAAAGTTTCTGGACGTATTTTGCAAACACTATAAAACATATAAAATATAATGTTCCTAGGATATAATTTAGAAAGCTAATGGAAATGTCACAGACATATAGCTGGTAGAGATTACTAAAGGTCATCCAACCCATATTCTCCTTCCTTTAGAAAAATTTGTACCTAAATCTACCAAAAAATGACTAATTTTTTAAAAGACACTGAGGTTCTATGGCCTCACTATAAATATATATGCAGATTTCTCCTCTGTGAGAAATGCCTTCTTCATATATATCTACTCTGTATCATCTATATCACCACATACATAATTAAATTTATTAATACCTTGACATGATCCAGAATTAAATCATATGGTTATGTTCAAGAATAGTGCTATATTCTGATTCACATTTAAAACATATATACCTGCACAAGCTGGTGTAGCTCAATAGACTCAGTGCCGGCCTGTGAACCAAAGGGTCACTGGTTCGATTCCCAGTCAGGGCACATGCCTGGGGTGCAGGTCAGGTCCCCAGTAGGAGGAGTATGAGGGGTGACCACATATTGATGTTTCTCTCTCTTTCTTTCTTCCTCTCTTCCCCTCTCTCTAAAAATAAATAAAATACTTTTTAAAAAACACATATAGATAGAATAGTATCTGCAGTAAATAGCTTTATATTTGTGGTGTTGAGATGTTGGTACAGGAATGCAGTAGCTGCAATGAAGACTAGCAAATTGCTAAATCTCTTTTACACTTGATTGGGACTATATAATAAGATACTGGCTAATGATACATTTACCAAAGCGATAAACTCACTTTCAGTCATAGCATTAATTAATTGATTGATTAATTAATTAATTAATCTGGGCTATCTTCCATGTTGTCTTTCTCTCCTTTCTACCTGACTGAAAACAAAGGATTTCAAAATGGTGAGGCAACACCATGGAAAGGAGAAATCTGAATCTTTAAGTCATAGGTTGGAGGAATGTGACAAAAGGAACGCTGGATTTTCATTGATTTTTTTATGGGAGCCAGACAAAAACCTTGTGCTAGACACTGGGAGTTTGGTGCGAGACAGACTTACCTTTGACTAATAGTATAAATTTTCATTGTTAAAAATAATAGCTTACACATATTGGCACAGACACCAGCCCGCAGTGTCTGCAGCGTTATGGATGAGATGCGAGACAAATTCACATGGACTACCGAGTCCTGTGGAGGAAAAAGGATGGCAGGCTACTCTCTCAAGAGGAGAGTGTGCCAACCCTTGCCTTGACAAGCTTTTATTGGGTTCAATTTGCACATGAGTACAGGTAAAGCTCATTCATCATTGTCAGGCAGTAAGGATCAAACAATAGATAGCATACAAAGAACTATGAGGGCGTATTCTTAGTCAGGGTCTGTTAGCTAAAAGGCTACAAAAATTTGGGAAACAAACTCATTTCCTGCTTGGACCCTTATCATTTAATTGAGAGCATTCTTAGCAGAGCAGGATTTTATATATTCTTTCTTAGGCCTGATAACCCTGGGGAACCTGTCCTTTCCAGCACAGGGCTGTACCACCCTCTGTCAGTGTTTCAGGCTTAAGTAAGGCAGGGGAAGTAAGGCAGCCAAGAGATTAGGAGACTTCTTGCAGACAGAATGAGGGCCCAGGCTATGTCAAAGCCAAGGGGCGAGGGCCCATCACCCCCTTTTGCTATAGCCCTCCCATGTCCTTCCCTGGGGGCTCCCTGTGATCTTGCCTGTCCTAGGTCATTCCTCCCTTGAGGAATCTTACCCGTCATTGGCTAACTGAGCAAACACTGGGGGCCAGGCAGGGTGAAGTAAAAGAGGCAGAGGTGGAGCTCCTACCAGGGAGATAAGCTTTGTCTCCTTAGTGGCTTTTGGTCTGAAGGTCGCTCACTCATCCTTAGCCATGGGGGGATTATAGCTTCTGAAACCAGGCAGGGCGGTTCCCAGGAACATATGAGAGTTTATTATGAAACAGTTATTTCCAGATTTCCAGATTTTGGCATCTGTAAAATTGATTGACTGACTATTTTCATTCATTTATTTAGTCAAGCATATATTAATCAATGTAGGCCTCATTTATTCAAGGCATTTTTGTTGATTTTCCCTCATATACAAAGTCTTATAGGTGGCAAAGCTCGGCTTTTGGTTTTGAGGGTAGATGATAACTATTAGATCCTGTCCTCTGGATTGCTTCTTTTCTCCATGTGGGCCAGGTACAAAGATTAACACATTTTAAACAATATTACTTTAACAGCTGAATACATATGCATAGATTAGGTAACCAGAAAAAATCTTTCAAAAATTCAAGTAAGATTTTGGTGATTCATCACATTGTAATGAAATCATCTGCCAAAGAACTCTTCATTGAATTGCTTTATTGTAGTTCTTCTTATTCCTATGCAATGATGCTGTCTAATTAACTCAGTGAATTCCAGAAACTTAAACATACTACTAAATTTATTTAATGGGTGGACTACTAAAGTACTAAACATATTTTCCTAAAATGAATGGCTATTACATTAACCATTCACTAACCTCTCTCTGAATAACCAATCTCTGCTAATACAACCTGTACATATTAGCCACTCTCTAACCCCTTCTCCAACAGATAAAGAAAAATTAAATATATCCTTCCACATAGGTCTCCATGCTCAAGAAAACAGCTTTGAACTCAATTACATATGCAGGTATTTTCATTCCATCTTTCCTCTTGATGCCCATAGTCCCTATAGTCCACAGGACCAGCATTCTCAGGAGGCCACTGCTACCATGCTTAGTCCATCACACTGACAACTTCTTACCTCAGCTCCTCATGTCCTTATGTCCTTTTCCTTTCTGATGTAAGGTCTTGTATTATCAACATGAAAGTTTGTGTAACCAAGTCATGTTGGAAATTACTGGGCAGGGAGGAGGAGTATTCTCACACTTTGGGGAAGAGTCCATAAAATACCTCTCCTCTCTGTCAGTCCTCCATGGGATCTTCTGAAGGTACACTTCAGAAAATTTCAGAGGCTCTCCCACAGGACTGAGGCCTAGTTGACCTTATCTATAACAGAATCATTAACATAGCGCACCATTTACTGACTTCTCTCTCTACTCTGTCTCATTCAGATTTGTTTTTGACCTTTGAGAATTTTCCTTTCTCTTACAATATTATCCATAAGTTTAGAAAAATTGTCTAACACTTTGTAGACCTTATGGCCAAAGGCTTTTTTTTTTTTAAGATATCTGACCCTCCTTGTTAAAAGAATGGAAGTGCTAAGTATTAACTGTGTAATATTAAATATATGGATATTAATTTGCTACCTTGGCAGAGTGATTTACTTCTTAAAAGTGCCAATCAATCTTAGTTCCAGAGTTAATAAAAGGGAATATATCTAATATAGATTGTATGCAATAATAGCATGGGAATTTAGGAAGTAGTATAATAGTTTGAAGCTGTTAAGTTTTGATTGTCTCTTCTTCAGGAGTTCGATCCTTATTGGCAACTAAGTAGACTTTGTTAAAAGATCTAAGGACCAATCCTTGTTCAAAAGGTTGAATAGTGTTCCCCCCAAATTCATATCTACCCAGAATCTCAAAAGGTGACTTAAGTTGGAAATGGGATTTGCAATGTAATTAAATGACAAAGATGAGATCATACTGGATTAGAATGGTCTCTAAATCCAAGGTATGTATTCTAAATAGTGACAAAGAAACCAAAATCATATGCAAGGAGACACAGGAAAAGTCCACCTGAAATTAAAGGCGGAGATTTCTGTTATTCTGCCATAGACTGAGGAATACTGAAGCCACCAGAAACTGGAAGAGAAAAGGAAAGATCCTCCTTAGAGCGTTTTAGGGAGCATCACCCTGCTGAATTCTTGATTTTGGCCTTCTGACTTCCAGAACTATAAGAGAATATATATTTTGTTGTTTTAATCTACCATGTTTGTGGTAATTTGTTGGAGTAGCCCTCATTAACTAATACAGAGGGTTTGTAGGAGGTTAGATTTTAGTAAGATCATCTAACACCGTAGATATGAAAACAAGATTTTTACTTTGTAGAAGGAGAGAAAAGTTAACTAGCATCAACCAAAAAACAGCAAAGTGCAAGGAGGAAGGAGGACTTTGCAATCCATTTCCCTTATCGTCAGTCATTCTGGCCACACTAATTGCTACCTGTGTGATCGCAGTTCTTTGAATCTCAATGTTCTAATTTCTAAAATGAGAAAATGTCCCTGTATCACAAGTTGCTGTGAAGAGTAAGTAAAATAATGCATGTAAAGCACCTGACATGACAACATCTGGTGCATTTGAAAGGCTTGATAAGCCTTATTTTACAACTACTGTTAATACCAGGTATTCTGCTAATACTTTGACGACTCTTCCTTCTTCTCCTCCTCTTCTTACTCATTAAAAAAAAAGTCCATTTCTGCCTCCCTAGCTTGATTTGACTTGATCCCTCCGCCCCCTAACCCCTGGGAGACTGATGTAATAGATATTAATAAAATCATTTAATCTATTAGTGGGAAATAAAAATATGATGCATTTCTTCACTTCTGCTGAAGTGTTTCTTCTGCTTAAAATGAGTCCCTTTCTAAAGAAATCTACCTCACTTTATCTTCATTTCATTGTATCATCAGTTTTCTGTTGAATCCCTGACATACATATGTGTATATCTAGCAAAAGAGCATTCTAGGCAGAAAAAACATCAAGAACAAAGGAGGAAAGGTGGCAGTGTATATTGTATGGGGAAAAATGGCAAAAAGGTCCATATGAAGAAGGCAAACAGAATGAGAGGAGGAGTAGTGAGCTTTAAAGTCAGAGAAGAAAAGAGGTGCCATACGCTCAAAGGTTTTGTGGGCCAATGGAAGTAAAGAATTTGGCTTTTATTTTTCATGAAAATGGAAGTCATCAAAAGATTTTGAACACATGAATGGCATAATATGAATTGCTAATAGAACCATTATGACTTCTCCTCTGAGGATAATTTAATGGGGATATGTTTAGATATGGTAAAACCAGACTTGGCAGTGGTCATTGAACAGATAGGACTCCTCTTTTTTACTCAGCTCGCTCTGCTTGCTCCATAGCTGTGTCTCATAAACCCAATATGGCCGAGACTAAGAAATTCAAGAAGTTGAAATTGAAGAAGACAGAAACAGAATAGACATATCTGTCTTCACAAGAAAGGATTGAACAGGAGAAACAAGCAGGCGAATCGTAGTGAGGCCCGCAGTGCCAATGTGCACTGTACGCTCCACAAGCATTGCCTTATTTCACTTCTTTTAGCTGTTTAACTTTGTAAGATGTAAAACGGTTGGATCAGTGTAAATGACTCTGCTGTCCCTTTTTGCAACAGAGATCTACTTAACAACGAAGGTCACACCTGCCTCTCCCATCTGCCTGTCTAGCTGGCATGGAAGCAAAAGAACTTGCATGCTGGTGAAGAGACAAGATGGTGAGTCCACAGGGAAATCTAGAGGAGAAACTAGGCTGATCCAAGGTGTCCTACAGGTTGTAAAATGCAGTTTAATCAGAGTGCCATTATATTTGTTAAAATTGTTCTAATTTTTAGATTGCACTTTTTAAAAATATGCAAATAGGAAGTTTTAAAACCTGGAAAAAGAAAGGAATAATAAAACTAGTTGGGGGGTCTACTAAAATAATTCAAAAGAGAAGTAATAGTGGTTGAAGCAGAATGCTGGCAGTGGAGCTAGTTAAGAAGCAGATCTAAGTTATATTTTGAAAGTAGAGGCAAGAGATATTTATGACACACTGAACACTCAGTATGAGAGAGATGTTGCAGGTGGTATAAGGCCATTTAACCCAAGGAAGTAAGAACTGTAATTTTTTTCCCTCTGTGGTTAACTTGAATGTCAGGTGGGGAGAACAGGAGCTTATTTTTCTTTCTTTACTTTTTACTTTTCTGAGGTGGGCTCTTTATTAGGTAGTTATTGCTGTGCTGCAGGGGTCAGACCACACAAGCAGTGTCAGCCCCAAGCATGTGCTCTCCCGCTGGTGGTCGCAGAACCTTGGAGGCTGGGCCCGATGTGTCCCAAGGATAAAAGTGAAACTGGAAGGCCTCGGACACATGCTGCTTCCAGGTGTCCAGGCCATGCAGCAAGGAGGAGATGCCCAGGACATGCCAGGTTTCCCCAGCTGACACCACCGAGGTCTGGTAGGACCAGCTGCACACCTGCCTCTGGCAGGAGCCCAATCACGTTAGGCCGCAGGGCAGGTTTGGAGGGCTGAGCTGGAAACAGGAGCTGGGGCAGACCCCTGCGGAGAGGCACTTCTGGTCTGAAGGCAGCTTCATTGACTGCCTGCAGCACAAGTGTGGTGCCCTGGACCAAACGCACAGCCTGGTAGGGAGCACCTGTTAGGGCCACAGTCAGGAGGCACTCCCCGAAGCCTGGCTCCCCTGGCACAGCAGGGTTATGGGAGGTGATTACATTAAGGCCAGCCTCCTTCACCAGCAGCTTGGCGTTCACCACGTTCTTGCTGGCCTAATTGGAAGCGTCTTTCAGGAGGAGGCTGACAATGACTGTAGGGCTTAGGCACTTCCTGGCATTCTTCAGGGATGGTCCCTGTGTCACTACCTGGATGGTCCCTTTAGGGGACCCAGCCCAGGCTTACATCAGTGTCCCCAGAGCCTCTGCCAGGCCAGTCCAAAGCTTGATGTGTGGAGAGAAGGCATTGGTAAGGGCCTGGGCATTTACAACCCCCATTAGAGATTTTTCCTTCACCATGTCCATGAATTGGATAGTGATTTCATCCCCGCAGCAGCTCTGGGCCTCCCTGATTCTGGTGCCCAGGTGGGGGCAGCTGGTGGCATTCTCGTGTTCCACTAAGGCTTGGTCTCGTGGTGGCTCATCTGTGAACATGTATAGCCCAGCCCCTGCACAATGGCCGGATTGCAGGGCCTGGCACAAGGCACCCTCATCCACGATCCTCCTGTGGGCACAGTTCACCATGTGTACCCCATGCTTTCACTCGGTGTAGGTGTTGTCATTCAGCAGGCCTGTTGCGGAGGGCAGGAGAGGGGTGTGAACTGTGATGAAATCACAGAAAGGCCAGATCTCCTCCAGGGGCAGCTGCTGAGCACCAAAGGAGGCCAAGACCTCTGGCGAAATAATGGGGTCATACCTTACAATCTTCATCCTAAAGGACTGCATCCGGGTGGCCACCTCTGTCCTATTTCTGCCCAGGCCAAGAATTCCCAGGGTCTTTCCATTCAACTTGGTTCCCATGAACTTCCCCCACTCCCCTTTGTCATTCTTCACTGAAGCTGTCGCCTGCAGAATCTGCCTGGGGAGACACAGGATCATCCCATAGGTGAGCTCCGAAGCACTGAGGCTGTTCCCATTGCAGGTGTTCTTGACCAGGACGCCCTTCCTGGTTGGAGCCTTCAGATCCATGTTGTCCATGCCCATGCTGGCTGACCTACCACCTGGAGCTTCTTTGCTCTGTTGATGAAATCAGCGATCACCTTCTGGTCGAGTGAACAACAAGGCCTTCACAATCCTGCAGCTCGCAATCAGCTCTTCTTTGCTCATGTTCTGCTTCTCCACCACCTGCAGTCCTACCTACATCTTGCAGGTTCTTCTGGCAGCAAGGGTCCAAGCTTTCAATGATGAGCACTTTCTGTGGATTTGCAAAAGCCATTGCTGGAGCCAGCCTCTGAACCAGTTGCTGTCCCTGCACAGAAACACTGAGGCCCAGAAGCTGCTGTTGTGAACGCTGGGCTACAGTGACTGGAGGAGCTTACTTTCAAACAATGAGTTTGAGAAGCCTACTAGACATCCAAGTGGTTATGCTGAGAAAGCAGTTGGCCATATAAATTTGGAGATATGTAAGCTTAAAAACATATAATTGATAATTTACTGGTGAATAGATAAAATGAAAATCCATGACGTTGATTAAAAATAACAAAGGAGATAGTGAAGAATGAAAAAAAGACTATTCAAAATATTATCTCTGGGACAAACCATATCTTTAGAAACTCAGAGTGCTTTTACTCAGAATATGTGTGCTATCTTTTAGACATGCTGAGCCAGTCTACAGATATCAAGTATTTTTCAAAGCATTTCATAAACTCAGATGTGTAAGAAAATGCTCTTTTCCTCCATTTTTTGTAAACTCATTTTCGGACTATGTTTCTATAATGAGACTGCACTACTCTGATGTTGTTTCACACTCAGCATGTTAAACTATGGTTCACTTCAAAGACACCTCATGCCAAGAGCAAACTGTATCTGTAGGGTTTTCATTGATTTTCTATATAAACAGGGTTACACAAACAGGATGATAATCTATAAATAGGTTACTTTAAAGACAATACATAGATATTCCTGTTTTCAGATTTTCTTTATGTTTGAAGCCTTTGAAAATCTCTGCCTAAGTATTGAAAAATTAAGGCTTTTCTTCATTTTGAACAATTGTCAGGTTATGTTGTACTCCATCTGTTTTGGCGTATTTTTTGTAAAAAAATACTTATTACAGTTTTAATTTTTCTCAAAAGATTCTATTCTTTTATACTTCTCCTTTATTGATGATTCCTTGTGTTCAGAGTCGTTTTTGCAATACTGTTCTTGAAACTAGTTTTTAAGCTTTATCTAAAATGTATCTTATAAAATATATAAAACACTATGGGATGCTGATAAAAATACAGCGTTATTAGAAAACTGAGGATCTGCCCTGGCTGGTAGCTCAATTGGTTAGGGGATGTGTGGGGGAGCTTTGCCCGCAGAGTCCCTGTCCACCACAGATGAGAATAAGTCTACCAAGACATGATCTGCTTGGAGAGGAAAGGTGGCCGATCTCTCGAAGGAGAAGAACCAAGAGCCTTTTCCTCAATTGCTTTTATTAGGTTGGTTTACACAGGAATTCAGGTAAAGCTCATTACTCATTGCCTGGAAGTAAGGATCAAATAACAAGGAACTCTGAGGGCCTATTTTGAGTCAGAGTCAGATAGCTAAAGAGCTGTAAGAACTTTAAGGAATAATCTTACTTCTTCTTTGGGCCCTCATCATTCAGTTGAGAGCATTCTAAACAAAGCAGGTTTCACAGGATTCTACATATTCTTTCTTAGGCCTGATCACCTGGGGAACCCGTCCTTTCCAGCACAGGGCTGCACCACCCTCTGTCATTGTTTCAGGCTTAGGTGGAGCAAGGGAAGTAAGGCAGACAAGAGATTAGATTTTCTCACAATGAGAACTCAGGCTGTCAAAGCTGAGAGGCGAGGGTTTATCACCACCTTTTGCTGTAGCCCCCAAAGTCCTTCCTTGGGGGCCTCCCACATGATCGTGCCTGTCTTGGGTCATTCCCCCCTTGGTGAATCTTACCCATCATTGGCTAACTGACCAAGCATTGGGGGCCAGTTATGGTGAAGTAAAAGGAGCAGAAGTGGTGTTCCTGCCAGGGAGATAAGCTTGTCTTCCCTCGGCCTTAGCCTCAGCGGGGGTTACAGCTTCAGATACCAGGCAGGGCAGTTCCCAACAGGCATGGTCCCAATACACCAAGGTTGCATGTTTGATCTCCGGTCAGGGTGTATACAAGAATCAACCAATGAATGCATAAATAAGAAGAACAACAAATCAATGTCTGCCTCTCTCTCTCTCTCTCTCTCTCCCTCTCTGTGTCTCTAAAAATCAGTAAAAAAAAAAAAACAAAAAGAAACCTAACATCTAATATGAGCTACTTGCTTTGAAAATTATAAAAAGTGTGGTTAAATGTATACACCTAAACCTTCTGGGTTTCAGTTTACTCATTTGAGAAAAATTGAATGCAATGAAACTGTAAAGTTTGTTTTTGTGGTTCTTTCTTTTTTACTTTTAATAAAAGTGAAATACCTAGTTAAACTGTTCCAATCTAAGTGTAAAAGAGGCTGAAAATTGTAACCAGAGCAAGAGGAATTAGGATTGGTGAGTATCTAGCTAGTCTTCATTATAGCCTCTGTACTTCCCCTCACATCATCCTAACACCAATAATATGCAGTGATTTACTGCACACAGAAGTCTACCTATATGTGGTGTTAATATGGATCAGAACATAGCATAGTTCTTCAACATAAACATGATTAATTTAGTTCCATTTCATGTCAAGATCTTAATAAATTTAAATAGGCATATGAGAATTTAGATAAAAATAAGACATTTCTTACAGATTATATATATATGTAATATATATTTATTTATTTATACTGAGGTCATAGAACCTCCAGGTATTTCTAGAAATGAGGCATCTGGTAAGATTTGGGTATAAATTTTTTTCTAAAGGAAAAAAAATATGGTCCATCTGACTTTTAATGATCTCTACTAGCCACATATGTCTGTGATGTTTCCATCAGCCCTCTAAAATATACATTATTGGAATAATATTATACATATTTTATGGTATACATGAAAAATGCCCAGAAGCTTTCCTACCACTCCTGAAAATATTTTTTGTAATTTCATAAAAATAATACAGGGAATAAGATAAAGCATAATTAGACTCCTGGGAAACAACTAGGACCAGAGAATGGAAAATACAAAAAGAGCCTATTAAGTTAATTAAGAATGGCCAAGCAAGAGAGGGGAAGAAAGCCCTAAGTCAGCTACTTTGCCAGTCTTGATATTGTTGTTGGAATGACTGAGCTGAGGATCCACAAAAGCCCTCGGATTCAAAGGAGGCTGGCCCACTGCTCACTCTAGCTCACCTCTACATAGTCTTTAGTGAACTGTTGAGGGAGTACATCCAACTTTTTGTGCACTTGGCAAACCTCCTTCCTTTACTCTTTCTGTTTCACTACTACTCACAAGCTCAAAACCACAATTTGCATTAGGCACCAATGCCACTAATCTTATCAACCCTGCTTTGTTTAGATTGAAGATCACTATAGAAGGAGCAATTTTTCTTTTCTTTTTTAAAGATTTTTATTTATTTATTTTTAGAAAAGGAAAGGGAGGGAGAAAGAGAAGGAAAGAAATATCAATGTGTGGTTTCCTCTCAGGTGGCCGCCACTGGGGGCCTGGCTCACAACCCTGACTGGGAATCAAACTGGTGACCCTTTCGTTAGCAGCCCACACTCAATCCACTGAGCTACTCCAGCCAGGGCGGGAGCAGCAATTTTTCAAGGTTACACTTTATCATCTGAATTACTCAAAAGTAACTCTAATAAATCTTACAGAAAGTAATTTCACAGGGTGATCTGATCATAAATTCTTAACTGGGCAGGTCATGGTGGGTAGTCTTGCCCCAGGTGGGTAGTCTCGAGCCGCTAAATGAACACACCTTTGAAATGCCAGAAATAATTCTCTTTTCCAGAGCTCTTGGAGGCCTTCAAGGAAGTACATAATTTTGTTAACTATCCTATAATGGAATCATAAAGACTTCCCTGCATTTCTCCTACTTTCACTCACTCTTCCTCACTTTCTCTCCTTAATTCCAAATATATAAAAGAAGTTGCAAAATTGTCATTCTCTGGAGCATTTGAGATATTGCTTCCCAGCATGTCCTCAGTTTGGCTCAAATGACCTCTTATAGATGTTCTCTGTAGCTTTGAACATTTCTTACTGAAGACAAAACTTTTCCTTTCCTTTGAAAATCTCAAGCTCTATACCATATTCAGCATATTATTGTAACTATACTTAGGTGTATCTCTAGCCTTTCTCCTCTGAAAAACTTGACTCATAAAATATTAGTAAGGTAACTCTTGGGATTTCACCACATAAGATTTCCTTTTCACTAAATACATTTAGACTGAGAGAGAAAATCCAAGTATTTCTCATACTGTCTCTTCCATTTATACCCACCTTCAGTATATATAACAACCATGGTGATTATATTAATGTATAATTTATATTGTGCCATCCTGTGCTAAGATCCCCATTTCAGCTTCCCATCTCACTCAAAGTAAAACCACAAACTTATATCATCTTTCAATATTTTGATGATTTTTCTTCTCCCTGTCCTCTCTTTTCTGATTTCATTTCCTACTACTCATCTTGGTCATTCCGTTTTAGCCACAGTGGTGGATGTCCTTGATTTCTTTAAATGCTCAGCAGATCCTTTTGCCTGAGACCTTTGTTGAATCCTAAACCTGAGATCCAGAATATACTTCACTAAGAACCTGTAAATTCATTTATATTCATTCCTCAAGTTTTTTTTTTTTTTTTTTGGGGGGGGTCAAATGTCACCTCATCAGATAAATGTGCACTAGTTATACCATCTAAAACATCACCTCCATTTTACTCACTCTTTATACTCTTTTTCATATTCTTCTTCACTCTAAACAGTATTAAAGGGACTTGAGTCAAGTGATTTAACATCAGGAAATCACAACAGAAGATTGCTGAGCTCTTCCACGTAAGACACAAGAATAACCTGAAGTGAGGCAATGTGGGGACTGCAGGAGAGGACTGTGGGCTTACATATCAGTAAAACTTTGAGCTAGAGTCACAGAGTGACTACAGATACACTATGAAGAACTAAAGGCGGAGGAAGCAAGCCAGGATAGCTGTGGCAATTTAATGTGTTCGTGTTTCCCAAAATGTACCAATTTGATTTCAGCAATGGAAAATGAGAATATATATTAAAAAAAAGCAAGTTTGAGATGATAAGGGAATATAGAAGTTTGTGGTACAAATTGGAACAGGGAAAACAGTTTTTTCCTCAATCAGTTACACTATTTCATACCACTAAATTAAATTCTCTCCTTCCAGAGAACTTAGAAATGTCCTGGGAAAAGAGGGAAAAAATCTCATATAAATTGGAATATCTTTTACTTCAAGCATCTCTGTATCCTTATATAAAAACAGTTTAAGATAAATCAATAAAGAATACAAATGTGTTACCTAAAAAGCAGATGAAATATTCTTTTACCTATGGCATAGAAAAATCATCTTTAACACTTATTACGATGTTCTTTGCAATAAAACCTTTGCTTTGCAAGTCTTATTTACTAAATATTTAAAATTAATGTCCTGAATAATAAATTATGAGGAAATTGCCCTTCATTTATTTTGAAGACACACGCCTGTTTGTTTGTTTGTTTGTTTATCCAAAAGTGTTTTTAGATTTAGGTAAAATGAGCTGATGGCTTCAATAGAACTTTTCCATTAAAAACATGTTCATAATTTTAAAAAAACTTCATGTCATAATACAGATAGTAATGAAGAGAAATTTTTATATGCTGAACAAATAGTTTTATTTAAAATTTAAAGCACTAGAAAAATATATTGACCAAAATAATTTAGTATGAAGATAAAAAATAAATGAATAGAATATTCCAGTTATTTTCTACTGTGACTATGCATTATTTTCTTTATATTAATATCGTTTTTATTTCTACTTACTTAGCTATTCTCTATTATCTACCTACTTTTCCATGTATCCACTTATTGTTATTTCCATATGCTCCAGTATTATCTGAAGACTGAAACGTTTAAATAGTAAGTTTTCTTTCTTTTTCTCTTTTATTTTTAAATTTGTGCTATAAAGTAATTTTTCTTTTCAAATTAGTATTATCTATTTCATTATATTATATTAATTATTAAATAAAGGAATCTTTTATTTTAAAACTTCTTTTAAATTAGAATTGACAGTACATATATATACATGCATAGCCTGGTTTATACATATACGTGAAGAGAGAGATGAATTTGATACTTATTTTTTATAGAAGGAAATTATGTATTACATACTTTTATAACTAAAAAAATCTTTATGGGTTCTGGATCTACCTATAAAGAGCTTGGAAGTCTCTACTATATTTAAAAATAAATAAAATGCTGAACATAGTTAAAAAATCAACAACGGTTTTTGTATGCATAAGAGAGGGAGGACACAGAGCAGACTGCTGCCCCCGGACTTACAGAGACGGACAGGACAGGTGAACACAGGCAGTTGCAGTTTATAAGAACAGAGATTTGTGAGCTTCAGAAACCTCCTGGGAACCAGTGCCAGGCTGGAAGATCTAAACTATAATTGTTGAATTGCTAAAGGATCAGTAAAGACATGTCTAAGAGTTAAAGATTCCAGAGAAATCCAGTCATGGGGGGCACCCCTACAATACCATGCACTTTCCTTCCAGGAGTTTGCCTTGGTTCCCACAGCAAATACCAGAAAAAAATCTCCTAATGGCTGCAGTGGAGAGAGGAGAGAGAAACCATTTTTAAATACTTCAAGGCACTCTGTTCTTCTTATAATGGCCTTTCTTATTGGAAACGTCTAACCTGCTGGGTATTATGAGAGTCAATTGATGTTGGAGAAGAGAAATACTCAACTCCATAATTCCATTCAACTTATGCAAGATGAAAATAATTGAGAATATCGGTGAAGTTCATAGTCCAGAGATACAGGCTCAGTGAAGTTGGACATATGATGATAAGACTATAGAATGCTTCCCTTCTCTCCGCATCTCACCATTATATTACTAAAGGTCCATTTACAGAAATTCCTTTTACACAGTACATCGTGTTTAACTGTCAAGGAAAATTATTACATAGCAAAATGTAAAAAAATAATCACAGTTTTAAAGACACAGAACAAGCATCAGAGCCAGACAAAACAGTAATGTTGAAATCATCGGATTAGGGATTTAAAAAATAATTATGATTAATATGCTAAGAACTCTAATGGATAAAGTAAAAGGATGGAAAAATATTTCATAAATATGAAAATTCTTAAAACGCTTGGAAAACAATACTTATATCTGACAAAATAAAATTTAAAACAAAGACCATGATAACAGTCAAAGAATGACACTATATAAAGATAAAGGTAGTAATTCAACAAGAGGATATAACCTTTGTAAAAATTTATGCACTCAACATAGAAGCACCTAAATATATAAAAGAACTCTTCTTTTCAATTAAATATTTTATTATGCTCTGGCTGGAGTGGCTTAGTGGATTGAGCACCAACCTGTAAAACAAAGTGTCACCAGTTTGATTTCCAGTCAGGGTACATGCCTGGGCTGTGGACCAGGTCCCCAGTAGGGGTGGCATGAGAGGCAACCACACATTGATATTTTTCTACCTCTCTTTCTCCTTCCCTTTTACTCTCTCTAAAAATAAATAAGTAAATAAATAAAATATTTTATTGTTGTCCTATCACTGTTGTCCCAATTATCTCCCTTTGCTCTCCTTTGCCCAACCCACTCCTGACTCTCGTAGTCAACCCCCACCCTGATGTCCATGTCCATGGGCCATTCATAAATGTTCCTTAACTAGCCCATTCTTCTTCTTTCTACCCTTATCACCATCCCCTCTCTCTCTTTCCCTCTGGTCACTGTCAGTATGTTGCTTTCTTCCATGCCTTGTTTGTTTTTTTCATTAGGTTCCTCCTATAGGTGAGATCATACAGTATTTGTCTTTTACTGCCTGGCTTCTTTCACTTAGAATAATATTCTCTAGTTTTATCCATGCTCTGTGAAATATAGAAGTTTCTTCTTTCTTTCTGCTCCGTAGCATTCCATTGTGTAAATATACCACAGTTTTTTGTTCTATTCATTTACTGATGGGCACTTAGGCCATTTCCAGCACTTGGCTATTGTAAACAATGCTGTAATGAACATAGGGGTGAATAAGTTATTTTGAATTGGTGTTTCATGATTCTCAGGGTATAATTACAGTAGTGCACTCTCAGGGTGAAAAGGCACTACCATTGTTAGTTTTTTTGAGGAAATTCCATACTGTTTTCCATAGTAGCCATGCCAGTGTACATTCCCATCAATAGTGCACTAAAAAAATCTTGATGGGCATGAAGGAAGAGATTGACAGGGAATTTTAATACCCCATTGACATCAAAGAATAGATTTTCCAGACAGAAAATCAACAAGGAAACAGTGACCTTAAATGACACCTAGACTGGATGGATTTAATTGCAATCTTCAGAGCATTATACCTCAAAGAAGCAGAATATACATTCATTCAAGTGTACATGCATGTTTTCTAGGATAGACCACATATTAGGACAAAAATTAGTCTCGATAAATTTAAGAAGATTGAAATCAGATCAAGCATCTTATGTGGCCTCAATGGTATGAAACTAGAAATAAATCACAAGGAAAAAAACTGAAAAACACACATAGTCATGGAGGCAAAATAAATGTTACTAAACAATGCATGGGTTAGCAATCAGATAAAAGGAAAAGTCAAAATATACTTGAAACAAATGAAAACTAAAAGCCAACAACCTGAAATTCATGGGACCATATGAAATCAATCTTAAAAAGAAAATCCATAGCATTACAGGCTTATCTCAAGATACAAGAACAGACATAACCATTGTAAACATATATGCACCCACCATAGGAACAGCCAAATATATAAGGAAAATCTTGAAGGACTTCAAGAATGATATAGACAGCAACACACTTATAGTATGGATTTTAACACCCCACTGTCAACAATGGTTAGATCTTCCAAACAAAATACCAAAAGGGATATCGTGGCATTGAACAATGGCCTAGATCAAAAGGACTTAACTGATATATAGAGAACCATTCATCTCAAAGGAGCAAAATACACTTTCTTTTCAAAATGTACATGGAATATTTTCAAAGATGTACCACATGATAGGATATAAAACAAGTCACAACAATTTAAGAATATTTTAATCATATCAAGCATGTTCTTGGACCACAAGGTCTTGGAACTATAAACCAACCTCAAGGAAAAAACTCAGAAATATTCAAATTTCTGGATATTGAATATCATACTATTAAACAGTGAATGGGTCAATAATGAGATCAAGTAAGAAATCAAAATGTGTCTGGAAACAAATGAAAATGAACACACAACAGTCTAAAACTTATGGGGGACAGTGAAGGCAGTCCTGAGAGGGAAGTTCATAGTAATACAGGTCTACTTAAAAAGGTAGAAATATTTCAAATAAACAACCTAATCCTACATCTACAAGAACTGGAGGAACAACAACAAACAAAAACCAGAGAGAGTAGAGGGAAGGAAATAACCAGAATCAGAGCAGAATTAAATGACAGAGAGGCTAAAAGAACAATTCAAAGGATTAATAAACCCAGGACCTAGTTCTTTGAAAAGATAAACAAAATTGATAAGCCTTTAGCCAGACTCATCAAGAAAAAAAAAGAAAGAGGACCCAAATAAATAAAATCAGAAATGAAAGAGGAGAGATTACAACTGACACAATAGAAATACAAAGGATTATAAGAAATTACTACTAACAAATATATGCCAAGAAATTTGAAAACCTGGGTGAAGTGGACAAATTTCTGGAAACATATAATCTTCCAAAACTGGATGAAGAAGCATCAGAAAGCCTGGACAGACCTATGAAAGCTAGTGAAATTAAAGCAGTAATCAAAAAACTCCCAGCACACAAAAGCCGTGGATTGGACAGTTTCAAAGGAGAATTTTACAAAACATTTAAGGAACAGCTAACCCTTATCCCTCTCAGATTATTCCAAAAAATCCAAGAAGAAGGAAGACTCCCAAACTCTTTCATTAAGCCAGAATCATCCTATTCCCCAAAACAGATAAAGACACAACAAAGAAAGAAAACTACAGACCAATACTGCTGATGAACACAGATTCTAAAATCCTCAACAAAATATCAGCAAACTGTATCCAATAATACCTTAAAAAATCATACACCATGATCAAGTGGGATTCATCCCAAGGATGCAAGGATGTACAATATTTTCAAATCAATAGACATAATACATCACATACAGAAAAGAAAAGACAAAAATCATATGATCATAACAATCAATGAAGAAAAAGTATTTGATAAAGTACAGCACCCATTTACGTTAAAAACACTCAGCAAAGTGGGAATAGAAGGAGCATACCTCAACATAATAAAAAGCCATATATGAGAAACCTACAGTCAACATCATACTCAATGGGAAAAAACTAGAAGCTTTCCAACTAAGACCAGGAATAAGACAAAGATGTCCACTTTCACCACTTCTACTCAACATAGTATTGGAAGTTCTAGCCACAGTGATCAGAAAAGAAAAAAGAAATAAAAGGCATCCAAATTGGAAAGGAGGAAATAATACATCATTGTTTACAGATGACATGACAGTGTACATAGAAAACCCAACAGACTCCATCAAAATACTACTCAACTTAATAAGTGAATTTGGCAAAGCAACAGGATACAAACTCAGTATTTAGAAATCAAAGGCATTTTTGTACACCAACAATGAAATGTCAGAAACAGAAATTAGGGAAAAAATCCAACTTGCTATAGCAAAAAGAAAACCAAAATACCTGGGAATAAACCTAACCAAGGACGTAAAAGACCTATACTCAGAAAACTAAACAACACTGAAGAAGGAAATTAAGGAAGACAAAAATAAATGGAAGCATATACCATGTTCATGTATTAAAAGAATTAACATCATCAAAATGTTCATACTACTCAAAGAAATGTATAGATTCAATGCAATCCCTATTAAAATACCAATGGCATATTTCACAGATATAGAACAAATATTTCAAAAAATTAATGGAACCACAAATTACCCCTAATTGCCACAGCAATTTTGAGAAAGAAGGATGGTCACAATACTTGATATCATGCTATATAAAAGTCACTATAATCAAAACACCCTGGTACTGGCACAAGAACAGACACATAGATCAATGCAAGATAATAGAGAGCCCAGAAATAAACCCAAATTTCTATGGTCAATTAATATTTGACAAAGGGAGCAGAAGCATACAATGGAGTAAAAATAGACTCTTCAACAAATGGTGTTGGGAGATCTGGACAGATACATGCAAAAAAAAAAAAAAAAAGAAGAAGAAGAAGAAGAAACTTGACCACCAAGTCATACACAAAAATAAACTCAAGATGGAGTTTATTTTTAACTTTAACCATACACAAAAATAAACTCAAGATGGAGTTTATTTTTAACTCCATATTTAAAGACTTAAATATAAGTCATGATATTCCTAGAGGAGAACATAGGTAGGAAAATTTTAGATATTCCATACGGCAATATTTTCACAGACATGTCCCCTAGAGCAAAGGACATAAAGGAAAGAGTAAACAAATTAGACTTAATCAAAATAAAAAGCTTCTGCATCACCAAAGAAAACATCAGCAAATTGAAAAGGGAACCAACCATATGGAAAACTACATTTGCCAATGATACCTTGGACTAGAGTTTGATCTCCAAAATATATGAAGAATTCATATGACTCCACACTAGGAAGACAAGCAATCCAATTTAAAAACAGGCAAAGGATCTGAACAGACACTTCTCCAAGGAGGACATACAGAGGGCCCAGAGACATGTGAAAGGATACTCCGCATCAAGACCCATCAGAGAAGGAAATTAAAACCACAATGGGATACCATGTCACACCAGTCAGAATGGTCATCATTAACAAATCAACAAACAAGTGCTGGCAAGGATATGGAGAAAATGGAACCCTAGTACATTGTTGGTGAGAATGTGGACTGGTGTACCCACTGTGGAAAATAGTATGGAATTTCCTCAGAAAACTAAAATCTACTAAAAACTAAAACTGTGAATCTACTGCTGGGATTATACTTTGAGAATCCTGAAATACCAATTCAAAAGGACCTATGCACCCCAGTGTTCATAGCAGCATTGTTTTGTTGTTGTTGTTGTTTTAATAGCAGCATTGTTTACAATAGCTAAGTGCTGGAAACAGCCTTAGTGCCCATCAGTAAATGAGTGGAATAAAAAACTGTGGTACATTTACACAATGGAATATTATGCGAGGGAAAGGAAGAAGGAGCTCCTACCCTTCTCAACAGCATGGATGGAACTGGAGAGAATTATGCTAAGTGGAATAAGCCAGTCAGTGAAAGACAAATACCATATGATCTTATCTGTAAGTGGAATCTAGTCAACAAAACAAACAAGTGAGCAAAATAGAACTAGAGACATGGAAATAAAAAACAAATGGACGGCAACCAGAGAGGAAAAAGGAGAGGGATAATGGGAAAAAAATGGGAAGGGTGAAATCAAGGAAACTGTGTTAAGGGTCCATGGACAAAAACAATGGGTGGGAGGATTGAATGTGGGAGTTGGGGAAGGATAGGACAATATTTTATTTCCTTGAAATGTCCTGATTGTCCCCCAGAATTATTGGAAAGCTTGTTTCAATGAAATTTTGTTCTTTAGATTTGCATTCACAAACAAAGGTATATTGAAGAGAAGTTAAATGAAAAGAAGTGAAAACAACATAATAGCTGACAAAGAAATTCCTATTAAGTAGAACTAAAGTATATAATACTTGATATTTTCTAATAGGCTTCCTAATCACATAACTGAGACAACAAAAAAATGCCTGTGATATTACTTTATTGAACAAAATCAGAATCAAAAATAGAAGCTCAATATTGGTCTGAGGCAATATTACTCAAAAGCCTGATTGGAGTGGAAAATCAGAACTTAAAAAATGCATTTAGGAAGAAACTGTAATAATCATCAGTACACATTAGCATAAGAAAGATGTTAATTTAGTTTATGTAAGTATAAAATAAGAACAGCCTTGGCTGGTGTAACTCAGTGGATTGAGTGCAGGCCTGAGTACCAAAGGTTCCCTG
>PVIA01014824.1:0-25303 GCA_004024845.1 Tonatia bakeri | reverse complement strand
TATTTGCCCTTCTATTCTAAATGATAGCTTTGCTGGATAGGGCAATCTTGGCTGTAGGTCCCTGCTTTTCATTACTGAATATTTCTTGTCCATCCCTCCTAGCCTGAAACGTTTGAGAAATCGGCTGACAGTCTTACAGGAACTCTCCTGGAGGCAACTAACTTCTTTTCTTTATGTTTTTTATTATTTATTTTTGGAGAGGAAGGGAGTAAGAGGAGGAGAAAAACCTCAATGTGTGGTTGCCTCTCACACGCCCTCTACCACAACCCAGGCATGTGACCTGACGGGGAATCAAACCAGCAACCCTTTGGTTCTCAGACTGGTGCTCAATCCACTGAGCCACCAGGGCATAACTTCTTTTCTCTTGGTGCTTTTAAGATTCTCTTTTTTATCTTTAACCTTTGGCATTTTAATCATGATGTGTCTTAGACTGGGCCTCTTTGCATCACTCTTGTTTTGGACTCTCTGTGCTTCCCAGATTTGCATGTCTATTCCCTTCACAAATTAGTGAAGTTTTCTTTCATTATTTTTACAAATAGATTTCCACCTTCTTGGTCTTTCTCTTCTCCTTCTGACACCTCTATGATGTAAATGTTGGAACGCTTGAAGTTGTCACAGAGGCTTCTTATATTATCCTCATTTTTTTCCCATTCTTTTTTCTTCTTATTGTTCCGGTTGGTTGGTTTTTCCTTCCTTATGTTCCAAATAATTGATTTGATCTTGGCCTCATCCACTCTACTATTGTTTGCCTATAAATTCTTCATTTCAATTAGCATATCCTACATTTCTGACTGGATCTTTTTTATGCTGCTGAGGTACTCACTACATTTCTTGAGCATCCTTATAACCAGTGTTTTGAACTCTGAATCTGATAGACTGTTTATTTTCCTTTTGTTTAGTTCTTTTTCTGGAGTTTTGATCTGTTCTTTCATCTGGGCCATGTTTCTTTGTCTTCTCATTTCGGCAGCCTCCCTATGTTTGTTTCTACATACTAGATAAAGCTGGTATGACTGTCTTGGTAGTGTGGCCTAATGTAGTAGGTGTCCTGTAGGGTCCAGTGGCACAGCCTCCTCTATCACCCAAGCTGGGTACTCGAGGTGTGCCCTAGTTGTGGGCTGAGTACACCCTCCTCTTGTAGTTGATCCTGCTGTTGGCAGGTCAATGGGAGGGATTTACCCAAGCTAGTCAGCTGTAAGGACTGGCTATGTCCACTGTCTACCAACCACTACCCTCGGTGGCAGATCAGTTGTGCAGGGGCAGAGTGGTGGTGCTCTGATGTGGTCTGTAGCTATCTACTGGATACAAAGTGTCTGGGGTTTCCCAGGTGGTAGAGGCCGAGATCAGCCCCAACCTGTGTTTTGCCTCAGGCCACCCTACTTGGGCTATAAGCAATCTAAGATGGCTGCTAGGCTTGGAGATTCCCAGGCGCCAAGCTGTGAATACAGGTTGGCTGTTCCTAGTGTGGGGCCTGGAGCCACTTAGCAAGAGGTATGGTGGCTGAGGGCTCACAGAGGCTGGCTGCTGCTTGTTTGAGAACATTTAGGAAGTTGTGAAGCATGAGCCAAGACCAGCCGTTCACATGGAAAAGCAGCTGGGGTGGGACTGTAAGTTGGCTGGGACTTAGTCTCTGGGGATCTCCAGGGTGGGGCAAACAGTGTTAGCCAGGTTGATGGGAGTCTCTGATATGGCGCAACCCTGCCAGCTCTGTGTGTCTGCAGGGAGAGGGTTCAGAAAAAGGACTTTAGCCTCTGCTCATCTTTCTGTCTGGGAGAAAGCTGTCCCTAGCTCTCCCCTTGATGCCACACACCAGTTTCTCCCTGTGTGCCACTGGCGTCTCTCAAGCTGCCTCCCTGGTGCTAAAGCTCAGACAGAATAAGTACGAGCAAGTCCATGCACGGGTTCTTTCAGAGGAACTGCTTGGGGCTCCAGCAGTGTCTTTTACTGACTCGGTCCTTGCTGGTTTTTGCAGCTATAAGTTATGGGGACTTATCTTCCTGGCACTGGAACCCTGGGCTAGAGGGCCTTGTGTAGGCCTGGGACTCCTCGCTCCTGTGATATCCCTCTTGAATTTTTATCCACCACACGTGGGTGAGGGACTAGACTGTTCCTCATCTGTGCCCCTCCTACCCATCTGGATGGATGTGGTTTCTTTAATTCTGTAATCTTCAAACTTGCATTCAACTTGATTCCTAAAGGTTCTGAGTGATGGTTATTCTATATTTTAGCTGTAATTTTGATGTAGCTGTGTGAGGAGGCAAGCCACGTTTACCTATGCCACCATCTTGAATGAAAGTTGCTACAAATTATAACTAAAAAAAAGAATTGATACTCTGAAGGCTTCAAATAAAACAAAATGTTCTATTTTATGATGTCACACTATGAAACAGACTGATAGCAGATCACTGGCTGAAATAGGTTTATCTCTTTATCATTATCCTTATTACAGAAGCATGAATAAAGGAGATCTAATTCCATATAAGCAAGATAAAGAGTACACTTTAAGAACTGCCAGCAGAATCTCTTTTGCCCAATTTACACAAAGAGAATTTTAGCTTCCAAGAAATCTTAAAAGATGATGAAATTATACAAAAGCTGAATCTTCAGAATATAACTTGGTGGAGAAAATGCTGAAAAGTGAAAATAGAATTCAATGTATAAAAGCAAACATGATCAAATAAGGCAGAGCATTTATTTCTGGCCCACAAACAGATCTACTTGTCCCTATAAATTTTGAATGTTAGAGACATACTGGGTAAAAGAAAAATAGATTTCATCCAATGCCACATCAATTGTACTATGATGCAACTAAATACCCTGTGTGAGAGTTGTTTTCTTTCCACATCTACATCAATATACACAGCCATATAAAAATAACCATGGCAGACCTGGCTGCTGTGGCTCAGTGGGTTGAATGCTGGCCTGCAAACAAAAGGGTCGCCGGTTCAATTCCCAGTTAGGGAACATGCCTGGGTTGCAGGCCAGGTCCCCAGTAGGGGGTGAAAGAGGCAACCACACACTGATGTTTCTCTCCCTCTCTCCCTCCCTTCCCCTCTGTCTAAAAATAATAAAATATTTTTTAAAAATAATAACCATGGCAGATACAAAGCATGCACAAGTACACACATACACAAATGCAAAAGAAATATATTCCCACTAGGGTGGCAAATCATTAGCCTTTTAATGCTAAGGGTACTACTGAGAAGATGGAAAATATCATAAATAACCTATAAAAGGTAGTGGAGAGATCAAAGCTGCACAGCAGAGACAATCCACTTGACAGAACTTCCTAAGTGTAAACATTCAAGGACTAGCAGGTAAGGATAAAGTATGGGTCCTGGCATCAAGATGAAAATGGGAAGGAGAAATTACTTGGCTTCTGAAGCTATAAATATTATTTATATATGCAAATTGTGAGGGCTAAATATGAATTTGGAGATGTGGTTAATATGCCCAGGGTCCACACTGTATTTGTTTTTTTAAGCTCTATAAATAAAATATCTTTTTTCCCCAATCTGTGCTGAATATCAGAAAATAATGAAACATTTGCCTGTTACAGCAATAAACTCCTAAAAAAGAAATACTCTGTGAGTCATTCCTGACAAATAAAAGTGATGAGAATTCCTCCAGCAGCAGAATATCTCTGGGGAAAACTATACACACACCAACCTGGAAAAAACCCAAAGAAGCCCTAAAACCATTGAGGTGGCAGTAGAGAAATTGGGTAGCTCAAGACATTTCACAAAAAATCTGTATTCAATACCCTATTTCATGAGATCAAGCAGGACGCAATAACTTCTTACATGAGCCTGGAAAGAGAACAGGTAATATAATGAAAGATGTAACCCCCTAGTACACATTCAATAAACAGAGTTTTCATTAGAAAAATATCTAATTACCCAGGTCACTTGGTGGTAAAAGTCACAATAAGAAGCAACTTCTGATGAACCAACTTCTTATAAAATTATTACTTGCCCAAGTATTTCTTAGTTCAATACCATCAGCTACCACTACTCACTGTGGTAACACTTTTGGTCAGTCTTTCAGTGAATCTTGATGCTACAAATGTTAGCCAATGCAATGTAAATACAAAAAAAATTAAAACCAAAATTCTTGCAAAAGATAGAAGACTTCCTGAAGATGATGAAAGGGATGTCACTGAACCACTTAATATCTGAAGATCTGGTAGAATCAGGACTTTTATAACTGAAGGAAAGAGATAAAATAACAATGATATACAATTGGTCCTTCAAAATGAAATAACTTGTATTATCAAAGGATTAAGAGAGACTTTGAAAAAGCTGATAAAGACTTTAATAATTTGGTGTGTGTGTGGGGGAGGCTCTTTTATAATCAAGCCAAAAAAGTGAACTGCTGGATTCCAGCCAAGACGGAGGCGTAGGTAGAAACCCTTCACTTCCTCGCACAACCAAACGGAGGGTAACAACCAATCTCAACTCAATAAACAACCAGAAGTGCCAGAAAATCAAACTGCATGGAACTTTGACAACCATGGAATTAAAAAATAGTCAAACAGAACAACCAGACCAGTAAGGCAGCAGAGGGAGAGAACCCACAGCAAGGCCAAATAAAAGATACCAAAATGAAATAAAGCAAAATATTCAAAAAACCAACAGTGATAGGAAGGAAACCAGGACTCTAATCAATGACTTGGAACAAAAGGAATAAATAAACATCCAACCAGAACAGAATAAAGAAACAAGAATCCAAAAACATGAAGAGAGACTTATGAACCTCTGGGACAACTTGAAATGTTCCAATATCTGAATCATAGGGGTGCCAGAAGGAAAAGAACTACAGCAAGAAATTGAAAACTTATTTGAAAAAATAATGAAGGAGAATTTCCCCAATCTGGTGAAGGAAATAGACTTCTAGGAAGCCCAGAGAGTCCCAAAGAAGTTGGATCAAACGTGGAACTCACCAAGGCACATCATCATTAAGTTACCCAAGATTAAAGACAAAGAGAGAATCTTAAAAGCAGCAAGAGGAAAGGAGACAGCTACCTGCAAAGGAGTTCCCATAAAGCTATCTGCTGATTTCTCAAAAGAAACCTTGCAGGCAAGAAGGGGCTGGAAAGAAGTATTTGAAGACATGAAAGGCCTACATCCAAGAATACTCTATCCAGCAAAGCTATCATTTAGAATGGAAGGGCAGATAAAGTGCTTCCCAGATAAGGTCAAGTTAAAGGAATTCATCCTCACCAAACCCTTATTATATGAAACGTTAAAGGGACTTATCTAAGAAAAGGAAGATCAAAAATACAAACACAACTAAAACAAATGAACCTTAAAAAGAGAAAGAAAAACAAAAACAACCTAAGCAAACAACTAGAACAGGAATAGAACCAGAAAAATGGACATCACATGGAGGCTTTTCAGTGGGGAGAGGGAAAGAAGAACAGGGCGGAAAAGTACAGGGAAGAAGCAGGATAATTGGTAGGCATTACATAGATAGGGGGAAGTCAAAAACGATATAGAGAAGAACTCAAAGAACTAATATGTAGAACCCATGGACATGAACTAAGGGTGGGTGGAATGCTGGAGGGACAAGGGGGTGGCAGGTTGGACTGGGATAAAGGGGGAAAAGTTGGGAAAACTGTACTAGCATAATCAAAAACAAATACTTGAAAAAAGTGAACTGATATCATATTTTATTAGAAAAATAATATTAAAACAAAGGTATATAACTTATTCTCTGTTCTAAAAATTATTGCATATTTGAAATATAATTTAAATTCTGTTAAATAAAAAAGTTTTAAACTATCTTCATAATTTTTAGTTTCACTTTTTCCAAATAAGTGCTAATCAAAAAAAGGTGTTTTTTCTTATTTACAATACATGTTTGGTTCTGGTTTTAAGTAGATGCACATTAAATGGTCATTTTCACCCTTAGCTGACCAAGTCTATATGGTACTTGCTGAACTAATTACTGGTCTAATAACATTACTAGTTCATTGTCACAAGGACATTTATATCAAGGCTGTATCTCAAAATACACATGTACAAAAAATGCAGGCTGTATTTTAGAGCAGAAAAACCTATCAGAGAAGGAGTATTTAAGAACAAAAGCCTACTTGACTTCACAGGCGGTATATTATTCTCATATGTCCTGATGCATCCGACCCCTTATTGGATACTTCCCCTGTGCTCATCCTTAGGTAGGGAGAGAGCGAGCATTTGAGAGGGAAAGAAACTGGTTCCTTGATTACATCACTGAGCTAAGCCAATAAATTAACTTTGGATCTAGCCTTCTTTAAAACGTTGTTTTATAAGATATTAACTTGTTTTTTGTTGTATAATCATTTTTAATTGCGTTTCCTGATATTATCTGCAGCTAAAAGCATCCTAACATATACATATCCTATAACATGTGTACATTACCTGCAATACTCTTGGAGGCACAAAAGCATTGCAGAAGATTATAGAGTTGAGAGAAAATGACAAAGTGTCCTTTACTGCAACAAGCCAGGACAAGAGGTAAAACGAAAACAACCAGAGAAGGGCTCTTTCTTTTCCCTTCCCATCCTCATTATTTTTGAAAGCACTTAAGAACCCACACATGCATTAATAAGAGAGTTTTGTCTTAAACAAATAGCACTGCTCTCTAGTCACAGTATCAGTATGATCGCACAAGCTCAGCAAAGGTTAAATAATAGCCAAGTAACAGAAGACCTAGTGACAGGAACTACACAAATACAAGAAAAAAAATACTATAGTAAATAGTTTTTTTCTCTAAGATCAAAATCAGATTTTGAAGCAACTCTACTTAGATTAGATGACTTCATATTGAAAGGATTCTTCTAGATTTAAAATTATGGTTCCTATCTGAAGTTTGTATGGATCATTTTAAATCATGCTTCTTTATTTGTTTTATTGGGATGATATGTAAGTTTCAGGTGTCCAATTCCGTAGTCTGTTACATTGTGTGTTCACCACCCAAAGTCAAGTCTCCTTCCATCACCATGTATCCCGCCTTTACGGGTTTTTCCCTGCCGCCTTCCCCCTTTTCCTCTGCTAACCACCACACTATCGTCTGTCCATGAGGTTTTCTGGTTTTGTTTTTGTTTTTTTGGTAGCTTCTCTAGTAGTTCAGTAAAACGCAGTTATACAAACAAACAAATCCATGAATAAACATGAATCTCTTGCTCTTCATTTGTAAAAATAAAGTCATTACCCTGCACTACTCAAAGTAGGGTAATGAATCAGGGAGTGAAGGGAGTGAATCAGGTAATAAAGGTTAAAAAGTTTACAAAATTTTAGATACGTACTTTTTTAGTTGCTTCACTTTTCTACCGCCTACAGCTACTATCTTTTGCCACTAGATGGCAATGCTGCTTCAGTAAATTATAGTGCCAAGGAAAAAGTCCAGATCTTATATAACTTTTAAAAGTAAAATGTGTAAAATTAAATTACAGGAATTTTCCTGGCAACTAATACACTTATAAGATATAACTTTTGACACTTAAAAGAAGCTGTGGTAATTTCACATTCTATAAGAAATAAAAGTGCTAATGGTGCCTTTACTTTTCATTTTAAAAATCTTCATCTGAATTAAGAAATGTAGGAAATCTTTAGAAAACGACACATTATATAAGGTAAGACACTTATATATATATATATAAGGTTGATAGCTAATAAAAAATCTAAATATTTACCTCTGACCCCAAACTGAGAGAAATGATCTCATCCTCAAAAGCAGAATGTGTGTCAATATGAGCAGGAATTCCTGAGATGGAAGACAGGATAATACGTTACTTCATTTTTTCCTTTTAATAGATTCAAGACATCTCTAAATATAGCCTCACACTATTATGGTGAAAACACTGATAATTGGGAATACACTATAATTTTAGTTAAAAGGAAACATTTATGGTCAATGTGACTAAATACATAAACTAAACTAAATATACACTAAAAGTATCTTAACTTCATGTTACGTGAGACTTGATTCTAAAAGCAAGGCTTCAAAGTCACTGTTTAACTAAAACATTTACTCAACCCCAGCCCAAGAGAAAGCTATGAGAAATAAATAATAAAGTCATTTTTTCCCTTAAACATTCAATTCCCAAGAACAAAAGCAAGAGCCAGGTGTGAAAGCTAAGCATACAAATAATTAAGATTTGGCTTCTGCCACCAATCTCTCAATCTATGTTAACTAAGCATCTCTTAAGTGAAAGGAACTTTGCTACCTGGTGAGACTACATAAAGCAAATAAGGCAGTCCCTGTTCTCAAGGAGCCTACAGACCACTGTTAAGACTGTTTGGCAAATAAGCAATCTTAATACAGGGTGATAAACGCAGGGAAAAAAATCTGTGACTGCTGCCATTAATAAACTTTTAAGATCATTCGATTACTACAAATATCAGATGAAGATGCTGCTAACAAGTGTAAAAAAAATCAATAATCTAAAGATTTTTCAGTAACATGTCATCCTAGAATTGTTTTCCACATTCTCAACAGAGAAAAAAAGAACACCCTCCAACCAGTTAGCTTCTTCCCTGTACAGGCACAGCTCAATTCCAGACCACTGCAATAAAGTGAGTCGTAACATTTGCTGGCGGAGGGTCTTCAATTTGTAAAACAAATTGATGTGTTTTACAAACATCTGTAACATGATAAAGCAAAGGGCAATAAAACAAGGTGTGCCAGCATTTGCAAATTACTTGGTTTCTTCCATTATGCATGTCTCCTATGTTTTTAAAGCAATCTTCTCCCTCTCTAAATAAAATACTGAGAGGGGAACAAAAAAAGTCAAAAATAGCAAATGGGTCTTATTACACTTTGAGATGCAAGTTTCTCAAGAGACTGACACAGATTTGCAAGGGATTAAAGTCAACATAGCAAAACATAAGCAACTTATTCTAAGAGTTTGGACTAAAAAACACTACCTTTGATCTTAGAGAGTTATATTCTGCTTAGTTATGAATTGACTGTAATTTTAAAAGGAGAAATACTCACCATGCCCAGGTTCGTACTGGTTCACAGTCAGCTGGTCAGGTTTATGCCTAATGATGCCCTCCTTCAACCATTTCTCCAAAATGCGGTCACAGATGTCAGGAAGACCTGAAGTCATTTCACATAGAGGTGAGACACATTAAAGCATTTACTTTGCATATTCTACCCAAGAACAAAAAAATAGTCACTGTGATAAAAACCAAGCAGCTTTTAATTTAGTAATCATATCCAAATACAACAGTAAACCCACAAGCAATGCAAAATAGAAAGAAAACCTTTCTAAGGATCTTTTAAAGTAAATGGGGGGAGTGGGACGATTGTAATAGCATTATCAATAAAAATATATTTTTTTAAAAAAGGAAAAATTAAGAAATCTGTGTGCATGTGAACACAGATGAATGCTCAAAAATAAATAAATAAATAAATAAAGTTACATTGGTTTTATCAAATTAAACATCGAAAAATAACAATTTTGCTGACTACAATTTCAATATTTTGTAAAATAGCAATAAAAGTATAAAATTTACCATGTTCTATGCTGTAAATTAAACTGATCATTTTTTAAATTTAAATTATTCAGTATGTTTTAAATCTACTTTAAATTATTTCTCTTAAAAAAAAACACTTTTCAAAGTGGAACTAAGTTTCACTGAAGTCATAAATGTTATCTTATGGCAGAAGGTAACCCTTAAATAAGACCAAAGTCATAAAAATATACATAAATTAAACTCAACAAACAATTCAATCAAAGGATTAATATGCCCATTATATAGTAAATTCTTAATAATAAATTAAACACTAGGAAAAAACTGCTAAAAATATGAAAAAGAATTCACAGGAAAAGAAATACAAATGACCAATCTCACTACTAATCAGGTAGTTATAAATTTAAAAATTTAACAATTACCACATGTTGGCGAGGAAGGGGGGAAGGGGTGCAAAGTTGGTAAGAATAGCATGTTATAGTTGTTTTAGGGGCAATCTGTCAGTATCTAGTAACATTTTTTTAAATCCTCACCCAAGGATATGCCTTTGTCGATTTTTTAAAGAGAGAGAGAAACATCGATGTGAGAGGAAAAAAACATCATTTGGTTGCTTCCCAGACGTGCCCTGACAGGGGATTTCACCATAACCTAGGTTGTACCTGACTGGGAACGGCTCCTGCAACCCTTCGGTGTGCGGACGACACTTCAACCGCTGAGCCACCCGGACAGGGCTCTGTTAACATTTCTAAGTAAACATAGCTGACATAATTCTACTTTACTAGTCTCCCTCTAGAGACTCTTGGTGGATGCGTAAAGAGGCGTGTAACAAAGATATTCACTGAGGCACTACTTGTAAAAAAGCTAAAAACTAGAAAAAAATCTATCAAAAGGGAACTAATTGAATAAGCTATTATTATCATTAAAAAAATGAAAAACTATATAAGGTCTCCAAGATATATCACAAAGGGACAAGAACAAGTTGGAGCACTACATGTAATACATGAATACACAGCTTATCCAATATAACGCTACATATTTATAACTATACACTCTTAAATCTGGGTGTAAACTCATCTTGTAAGGGTTTGGAGTAACACGCTCAGCTGGTAACGGCACTACTCTTAAGAAGCAGCACGTAAGCACAAACCGTGTTCGGGAGAAACTTCAGCTTTATCTGTGCACATGGAGTCTATTAACACAAAGCTGCACTATCTCGCTACTTAAAATGTTTTAAGTTTAATCAACTGTTTTGAAAGTTTACCTAAAAATGACAAATGGAACACCCTAAACTATGACATATTTCTAATATATTGAATTTTTTCTGGACCAGCATTGATTGACAAGTACTTACCCCCAGGTAACGGCTTGTCTTTATCTACACTGTTATTCTCATAGTGGAATTCATAGCCGAAGTGCTTCACTCTTCTGTGTTTTAAGGGTTTCTGAACTGTATGAAGAGAAAAAAGTAAACAATTTGCTAAAAAAGAATTTCATTCCTTCATGTATTTCAAAGTCAACATTATGAGTAAGAATTATTTTAGTAATAGTAACTTTTGTTAACTGCTAAATTATTATCTTTAATAAAATTAATCATTCTATCTCGTAACTTAAGTTTTTCACCCAGTCAGTCTGAAGACATGCACACTGCCGTCACCCACCAGACGACTAACGGTCCGGAGAGAGTCCGAGTGACTAAGCTGCAAACATGCCCACAAGGCTCTCACTGCACAGTAAAGGAATGGCAATGCGTGACGTGCTGATTCCGCACAGGAACTCTCCGTCTGAAGGGCAGGGTCAAATAAGGTGATATATATAAAACTGCTTACAAATGTTAGGTCAACCAATGTTTGGCTAGTCTATATTAATCAGTTTGGAGTTTAAAATTAATAGCTACAAAAATATCATTTATTATTAATGCTACTAAGATTTGTTGGTAAGAACTGCCTAACATTGGGTCCAGGCTACTTTAAGTAATTTTGAGGAAATATCAGAGTTTTAATACACCAAAGAGGGAAAAGAAAAGAAGGATCAGTAACACAGCATTTTGCAGATATTTTTAAAAATCAAACTTAAAAGGTTTTACTCACAATTTTGATTGTCTTTATCTTCCATCCAGTTAATGCTTTCCAAAAGCAGTTTCTCGTCCTCAGAAGAAACAATTTCTTCCACTACTTTGAGGCCTGGAGGGAAGGTTTGAAGCCCCAACTCTTTCCATTGTGCTGTGGAAAACCAAACTAAAATAGTCACATACAAATTTAAAGTTCCTATATACAAATAACTCTATCCAATAGCCATTTATCAGTTCAAAAAACTCCTAATCTTCATTTTATGAAACAAATGCTAAAAGGCATGAATATATTAAAAGTGCAAAACAAAGACTAAGATAAAAATTATGGTACATTTTATCCACTGCAATTACCCACAGCAAACAGAACAGTAGTTACTTAAATATTCTATTTGAACATGATTGAGTCATGTTTTAAATCTCACTAAGAAACAAAGTTTCTTCTTTCTGGACAAGATGGTGGTGCAGCTAAACACAGTTCTCCCATGCTCCCACAACCACATCAAAATTACAACTAAACTACAGAACCACCATCGCTCAAAACTGCCTGAAATCTAGCTGAACAGAAGTCTTACCACTCAGGATACAAAGAAGAAGCCCATCAGGACTTGTATGAGGGGCAGAGACATGGAATGAGCTAGTCCTACACCCACATGTGGTGGGAAGAGAAGTTCCCGTGACTACTAGCTGTAAAAACTAGTGCAGACTGCAGCTGAATGAGAGGGGGGCTTCTGGAGCGCTAAGCATCCCTCTCCAAGGGGCCACACACAGACTTACTGGGACACGTTCCTCCCAGCTCCAGCATAACGGCAGCAGCACAAAAGCCACCAAGCACACATGAGGAGGAACTGAATTGTCAGGCATCCGAGTGAGAGCTGGAGGGGCAGCTTTCTCCCAGAAAGAAGTGCTGGCAGAGCCTACCATTCCCTTTCTGTGCCTTCCTCCTACAGAGCCAGCAGGTGAGCAGCATACAGGACACCTACTATCTTAGGCCACACCACCAAGACAAGGAGTCAAAGCAGCTCCACCTAATACATAGAAACAAACACAGGGAGGCTGCCCAAATGAGAAGACAAAGAAACATGGCCCAAATGAAAGAACAGATCAAAACTCCAGAGAAAGAACTAAACAAAATGGAGACAAGCAAACTACCAGGTGCAAAGTCCAAAACACCGGTTACAAAGATGTTCAGTGAACTCAAGGAAGAAGTAGACGGACTCAGTGAGAATTTCGACAAAGAACAGGAAACATAAAATGGAGAAAGAAAACATAAAAAAGCACCAGTCATAAACGAAGACCACATCAACTGAAATGAAGGGCGCATTATAGGGAATCAACAGTGGAGCAGATGAACCAGAGGATCGAATCAGAGATCGGCAAAATAAAGAAGCAGAAAACACCCAATCAGAACAGCAAAAAGAAAAAGAATACAAAAAAATGAGGATAGTGTAAGGAGCCTCTGGAACACCTTCAAGCACACCAATATTTGCATCTTGGGGGTACCAAAAGAACAAGAGAGAAAGCAAGGAATTGAAAACTTGTATGAAAAAATAATGGTGGAAAATTTGCTAACCTTGTGAAGGAAACAGACATACAAGTCCAGGAAGCACAGAGTCCCAAACATTATGAAGCCAAAGAGGACTACGTCAAGACACATCATACTTAAAATGCAAAAGGTTAAAGACAAAGAGAGAATCTTAAAAGCAGCAAGAGAAAAGCACAGAGTTACCTACAAAGGAGTTCCCATTAGACTGTCAACTGATTTCTCAAAAGAAACTTTGCAGGCCAGAACAATTGGCAAGACAAATTTAAGTGATAAAAAGCAAAGAACTACAACCAAGATTACTCTACCCAGCAAAGCTATCATTTAGAATGGAAGGACAGATAAAAGAGCTCCCCAGACAGGAAAAAACTAAAGGAGTTCATCACCACCAAACCACTATCACAACAAATGTTAAAGAGTCTTCTTTAAGAAGAAGAAAATAGAAAGAAAAACATTTAAATAAAATGGCAATAAATACATAACTGTCAACAATTACTTTACATGCACATGGATTTAAAAGTGCTCCGATCAAAGGACATACAGACACTGAATGGATAACAAAGCAAGCCCCTTACATATACTGTCTACAAGAGATTCACTAGAGATTCAAATTACACATAGACTAAAAGTAAAGAGATGGAAAAATATATTTCATGAAAATGGAAACAAGCAAACAAAAAAAGCTAGGGTAGCAATACTTACATCAGACAAAAGAGACTTTAAAACAAAAGGCTATATAACAAGAGACAAAGAAAGACCCAGCAACTCCACTTCTGGGTGGCTATCCAAAGAAATCCAAAAGACTCAACTGAAAGACGTGTGCACCTGTGTGCTCACTGCAGCGTCGTTTACAATGGCCGAGGTAAGGAAGCAACCTCAGTGCCCATCAACAGTTGAATGCATAAAGTGGTACGCATATACAATGGAATATGACTTAGTCATAAAAAAGAATGAAATACTGCCATCTGCAACATGGATGAACCTGGACATTACTGTGTTGGGTGAAATAAGTCAGACAGAGAAATACAAATGCCATATGATTTCACTTATATGTGGAATCTAAAATACAAATTGAACTAACAAGAACAGAAACAGCCTCTTAGAGAGAACATGTTGACAGTTAGCAGATGGCTGGGGATTTGGGGAAATGAGTAAAAAATGTAAAGGGATTAAGAAGTACAGATGGAAGTTACAGAATGGTCATGGGGATGTAAAGTGCAGTGTAGGGAACATAGTCAATAACGTAATAACTATGTATGGTATCATATGGGTACTAGATTTATCAAGGTAATCATTTAATTAGTCATAAAATGTCTAATCACTGGCTGGTACACCTGGAACTAATATAATAGTGTATATCAACTGTAATTGAAAAAGGGAAAGTTATTTAAAGCAAAAAAAGAGAGAGAGAGAGAAAGAAACAAAGTTTCCCATAATATCTACAATATGTCCGTGTATAAACACATCAGGCTGTCTGTACATACTGAAACTCCCAACTTAGGCATGAAAAGTAAACTCAAACAGAAGCAAGAACTAATTTTAAAAAGCTACATGAATGGTAATACCTTTTTCCACATAATTCAAGTACAGAACGATCCGTTGTCCTAGATCATCAAATATTTCTTTTCCATTGAGGGTAACATAGGCTTTCTTGGATTCTTCTACAGTTTTGTATCTCACAAATGAGTAGGGCTTACTGGGTGGCATCAAGAGAGCATCCACCTGTCCAAGTTTCTCCAAAACTGGAAGCAGTTGGTTCCTACTCACACCATTACCCAAACCACCATTGGCAACAACCAGAACCTTTAAAGAACAAACAAAAAAAGATAGTTAACATGAAAAATTGATATCAACTTATTTATTATGAAGGAATGTTTTTAAATATTATAAAATAGGATTATTTTAAGATAAGATTTCTACAAGGGTGTAATTATAAAAGAAAAGGGGGTTTCCTTACAGTGGTTATTTGGTTTTCTAATTTCATACAAAGTATGTAAGTCAATTTACTATATTTGGGGATTAAAAATGTTCCTATATTTTAAATAATATTGATTTTTTAAATAGTCTTTTCAGTAAAATATTCATTTCTTTATGACCTACAAATTAAAAGATAACTTTTTACTGTTCATAAATAAAACTTAATAAAAGAGAAAGAAGAGGGGGAAAGGAGAAGGAACAAGGAGTTACTAACACTTGATTTTTGCCAGACACTGGCTATATACCTCGTCCCACTTAAACCTCATGAACATAATCTTCACAGCAATTCTACAAACTGTGCAATATCAGCCCCACCTCACCAAGAAAGAAACTGAAGATCAGAAAATTAGATTAAGGTACTGATTAGAAGAAGCTGGGTTTCTAACTTATTCCTGTCAGTTTCCAGAATTGACAATTTTGGTATCACCATTATACAGTGTTTAGTAAAAACTAAAAGTAAAGGTACTGGCTCAAAGAAAAACCAATTACAGATTATATTAAATATAAAATAGGAAAATTTTCCTCTAGGCCTGAGTCATTCACTTTGTAATTAAATTTTTTTCTTTTTTAGACTTCATGCTTACTTCCTGTCTTTGGCAGTCCTGCACTAAACTTCATTCAAGGGATTCTGACGATTATAGCCTATTGCCCTTCTAACCTCTGTACTTAAAAAAAAAAATTCTACATGGTGTTAAGTTCTTTAATTTATGATTCATGACTCCTAAAAACTTTGTAGCATAACAAAAGTAAACCACTGACAGCCTACTCTTATCAGTTCCATCATCTTGACCAATTTCTGAAAAGGGTCACATAGTAAATATTTTAGGCTCCATAGGTCATATAAGTCTCTGTCATACTGTCTTCTTTTTATTTAACAACATTTAAAAATATAAAACTCGCCCTGACCAGTGTGGCTCAGTTTGTTGGGCATTGTACTGCAAATGCAAGGGTCCCCAGTTCAATTCCTTTTCAGGGCACATGCCTGGGTTGTGGGTTCGGTTCTGGTCAGGGGGCATGCAAGAGGCACTGATTGGTGTTTCTCTCTCCCACCTCCCTTCCCCTCTCTCTAAAAATAAATAATTTTTTAAAATTTTTTAAAATTTATTTTTAGAGAGAGGAGGAAGGAAAGGAGAAAGAGAGGGAGAGAAACATCAAAGTGTGGTTGCCTTTCACATGCTCCCTACTGGGGACCTGGCCCACATTCCAGGAATGTGCCCTGGACTGGGAATCGAACTGGCAACCCTTTGATTTGCAGGCCTATGCTCAATCGACTGAGTTACACCAGCCAGAGCAATACATAAAATTTTTTTAAAAAATGTAAAACTCACTCTTACCTCACAAGCCAGATTTGACCTGAGGATGGTAGTTTGCTGACACCTGATTTATACTAAATTGAAGATTAGAACGTAATGCACTAGTTTCATTATATACAAAATGGGAATATCTAGAAACTTGTTTTAAAAGTATGTAATAGAACTGTTATAAAATTGGATGATAAGAAAAGTAAAGCACTATTCTTTTTTTGGGACAGCCAATACTTTACATAAGCAAGTATACATGTACCATAATAAACAAAAACACTAATACAAAACTATAAAATACAGTGTAAAATTTAGCCTCAGATGGCTTGTCCTGGATCTCATTCAGTGAGGTTCATAAATTAAAATACCAAAATAATTTGGTTATATGCAGCCATAATTACAAAAACATTTTCATATTCCCGAATCTAAGAAACTGCAAAGGTTTTGTAACTGGCAAGTGTCCACTGAGGAACTGAGGAAGATAATGAGGTGTGACCTGGAGAATACTAGTGACACTCAAAGATGCTAAGTGATGTGCAGGCAATTCTAAGGGCAAACGACAAGAAAAAAAAAAGTTCAGTGTTTCCTATTACATATGAGTTATACAATGTAATTAAACGCAGTAATTGTTTTATTTATAATTTTTGGCCAAGCAATTTTCCCAAAAATATGAAGAAGGAAATCCAGAAATGTTTTAAAAGTTATCTTCAGTCCTGACAATCTGAAGGTCACTGCTCTAGAAAACTCTCACAATGTCCATAAATTTACACAAAAGCCGCAATATTTATAACACATGGTGAAAAAAGCATTTGTTCTCCCCTGGATAGATAACATATAATTAGAGGTCCTTCTATAATTGTATTCTTTTCCCTCAAAAATATTGTGGAGAAAAATATCAAGCCTAAATAAGATGACACTTTGGAAGCCACAAAGGTAAGAAGAAAGCTTCTAGAGGTACGAGAGAATAGATGGGCCCAACCGAAAACAAGCTTCAGTGGCAGAAAATACCCTGAGCGCATTTCTTTTCTTACCACTTCCCTTCACGACCCACGTAGGGAAGAGAAGCAAGTTACACTTGGGAAGAAATGAGTACAGGGTATGTCAGTATAGTTTTCTGAATACCGCTCAGCTTCAGTGAATCTTGGAAGAAAATGTTTGCAGACGTTTTAACCCTAATCTATTGTCTATCCCAACCTTTTTAAAGGTATTTGGTTTAAATTCTCTGAAGTCCTTCATACATAACAAAATGTAAGGGCCTTTTACCTGCTGAATTTCAACCTTCCTCAATGCAGTACTCACTCCTAAACTGTGATGCAGCACAGAAGACAGCACACACATGACACAAGGGAAGAGCACTAGCATTGGTCTAGGAGACAAGAGACCTGTTTTAATCCCGGCTTCACCTTCTCAGTTGTTGTCTTCGATCCTCAGTTAAATGATGGCTGAGCTTCCTTCCTACTCTTATCCTGTATCATGAGAATACTTGATATCCACACGGTACTTTAAAAAGTACTATCATGTGCATGTTCTCTTAGAATCTAACAATCCAATGGGATAAGAAAATATGCAGTACTATGTCCCTTCCAATTAAGAAAGCTGAGGTTAAAGACGCCGCTCACGCCCAGGTAAGTGGAGGGTCTGAGAGCCAAAGAACGTTTACCTCGTTCACGGCCCAGGCAGCCTCAGCCCCACAGCATGTATTACTGCCATACGTGATCGCAAGGCTTTGTAGATACAATCTGATACATAAAAAGTGTTTTTTAGCAGAGAGTCAAAAACACTTTATAATGCAGATGCAGTAAGAAGAAAAGAGAGAAGACTACGAAAGATCTAGCTTTAGGTTTCAGCCACCTAATGTCAATGGACATATCACAACCCCTCAAAACCTTAGTTTTCTCATCTATCTCACAGAGATTTTTAGGAAATTAAATATAATAAGGGATGTGAGTATGCTTGATAAGCTGTAAACGGTGGTACAGTTAATACATACCCACAGCTTTCTCTCAATCAACCAACACAATCAGTGGAAATTCCAAGTACACTAAGGCTTTGTCCGAAAATAAAAAGTTGGCAGGTCCTACCATGTATATTTAATAAAGACGTAATATATGACTGAACAATCAGAGCCTTCTTCTCTGAGCAATTATTGACAAATATCACTCTAATACATTAACATGGCAATGCATTTACATTCAAATGGTAATAATAGCTGTAGGTCACCTGAGTGGCATAGGATACTGTTTCAATGCCTTCATGTCTCAGCAGAGTATGCCTGGCTTTAATCTGTTTCCTTAGGAACTTCTTCTCAGTTTTGTTGAGTTTGCAATGACTTTGATGGTTGCTATCCATGGTAATACTGGGGAAAAAAAAAAGCACAAAATGTCAACCTTAAGAGTCCGGAAGGGGCAGTTATATTGCTATTCCTATACAAGTACTCTATAGTTCATAAATATTTCTACATGACAACTTTTTTAAATGCTTACTTTACCTTTTACTAACCACAAGAAATGAAAACAAACAGATGCATGGACAATAAAGAAATATTAGGTAACAAAAAAGCAAGAACATCAAACAGCATCTCTTGGGGTTCTACAAAACATTCCAATGCTCCAGCTCTTAATAGTGAGCTATTTTACCATAAGTAATGCATTCCTGTACTTATAGAGTTCTATAAAGTTCCTTTACATTATAAAGTGCCACAGGCAAATTTCACAAACATAATGTTAGGAAAGGAAAAAAACAAACATTTCACAGAAGAATATACAGTATGATTCCATTTACATAAAGTTCAAAACCCAAAAGTAAAGCATAGAGTGTTTAGAAATATATATAGCAAAATGCAAAGAAAAGCAAGAAAATGATAAACACAAAGTTTAGGAGAGAAGCTTTTCTGGGAGGAAAGGGGAATGTGATACGAAAGAGACACGTCAAGTCATCCTGGGTTTTCTTAAGCGAGAGAGCGCTAAAAGGAGAGGGGTATCTCTCCTTTGTAACATCTGTCTCAGGAGGTTGGAAAGTCATGAGTCATTATTAGATGGAAAGGAGGTAGCTATAGGGACATTTTTAACAATGCACTAATTATAATGTTTTTTTCTAATGTATGTCCCCTTCTATCAGACTATGAGTTCCTTGAAAACGGATTAAACTGTATCTTTTTGTTTGTTTCCCCAGGGCCTTCTGCAGTGCTATAAGACAGTGTAAGTATGTTTAGGGGTTCAAGTTCCAGGTTGAAATCTCAGCTCTGCCACTTAAGATGATCCATTGTGAGTTAATTATGTATTTCTGTGCTTAGGTTTCTTCACCAATAAAATAGGAATACTGCCTATTTGGTACATAACTCCATGCAAACCCTGGACTAAAAAATCTGACCAAACCTTAGCATGGCTTACAGTAGCATAAAGCCAAGTTCCTAGAATGACCCCAGCAACCCATTAAAATGCCTCCCTGAGAAAACTCAAAATGCTGCCAGGACATTTCACTATTAAGTCTAGCAAAATCTGACCACAGACTCCTGACCTCCCTTTCTTAGTGCATTCACTAAAAAGGGCTTACAATTTTAAGTATGTATCTCTTACAACTCAGAAATGTGTCTGAGAGCCATTCCTTTGAAATGCAATCATCAGGAAGGATAGGGCCTGGCTCCCAGACTCTGTGGCAGGACAGAACCAAACTCTGATAACTGCCAGTAGCAAACACAGCTGGCTGACTTGCATTTGCGTGACCAACCTTTTCCATTTGAGGAGGAGTGGAGTAGAAGCCCCCCAAACTGTAATTTATTTATGAAAAATTGTGTATTTATTACACGTTTAAACTTGTCACTTTCAAAGTCCTCTCCACTTGGTGCAACACCCCTATCAAGATGTTTTTTCCACTGCTCAAAACAGTTTGTGAATTTGTTCATTTTGATGCTTTTTAGTGCCTCTGCTGTTTTTTTGTTTCACCTCTTCCACATCAGCAAAACATTTCCCTTTGAGGACTTTTTTCATCAGGGAAACAAGAGAAAGTCACTCAGAGCAAAATCAGGTGAATAGGGAGAGTGGGGCACAGGGGTCATGCTGGTTTTGGTCAAAAGCTGCTGAACACTCAGCACAGCATGGGCAGGTGCACTAGAAAATCACCCATCAAGAAGTGAACAAACACATTGAAACAGCCTTCAAAAAAATTCACTGAAGCCAAAGCAGCCTCTTACAACACCACCAGCTGGTACACCAATACAGCTGGGTTCCTAGAACACTCGCCTAGTGGGGGAAGCCTGTACTACAAGGGGCCCGACCTCCAGAAGATAATTCCAGGGGCTTTTCAGGGGTCCCTCCTTGTAATTGCAATCCTTTCTGACTCTGTTAAGCACCTCATTCTACACCCTCCCCATTTTCCCTATAAAACAAAATGAGGGCTGAGCCTTTGGAGGGCTTTCTGCAGACAAAAATGGCGTTGGCCAGCGATTTCTACCGGCGCTACTATGTTGGGCACAAGGGCAAGCCTGGACACGAGTTTCTGGAGTTTGAGTTCCGGCCAGATGGAAAACTTAGATATGGCAACAACAGCAATTACAAAAATTGGTATCATGATCAGAAGAGAGGCTTACATACACAAGAGCGTAATGGAAGACTTAATGATGACAATGAAATTACAACAAAAGAAGATGATGCTTTGTGGCCTCCCCCCGACAGGGTTGAAATTGTAATTGGAGATGAACACATTTCTTTTACTACGTCAAAAATAGGTTCTCTCATTGATGTAAATCAGTCAAAAGATCCCGAAGGCCTTCAAGTATTTTACTATATGGTACAGGACCTGAAGTGTTTAGTTTTCAGTCTTATTGGATTACATTTCAATATTAAACCATCTAAATTATATGTTCTTGAAGCTGTTTTTATATTTAATTAAGGGATTGGTAAGAGGGGTTGTCATTTACAATATCAGGATTTTTATGTATGTGAAGCAAACACATTTTTGTATGCAAATTGAAAATAAGAAAATATATAAACAGGCTTAATGGTTATCTTCACTTGTGTCCAAGTGGGTTGGACAGTGCCCACACACATTAAATTCTGTAAATAAAACACACCTTTTGTTGAAATTTTGCTCCAATAAAACTTACCACAGCCTGAAAACAAAAATGAATTTGTGCAGCTCTTCCCCTACTGTCAGCAGTTACTGAATAAAAAGTCTGTACTGCTTTAACTATGTCTAGCTATGTTAATCCTTGACACGATCACATAGCTGTTAAAAGAATTAAACACATCTATTACTAAGTTAGTTTCCAGAAGAGTCAGGTCAGAATGGTTTAAGAAGAAGAGCTGAGGACCCTCAAAGGAACTATCTTACTGCCATTCCATTCCCAGGTCATCTTTGGAACGGCATCTTTGCTGTATGCGATGGAGAACAAGGGATGAATGCATTAATTTTTTTCTTAGTATGTAACATGAGCAAAGACTGCAAAGTGGAAGAAATGAGAAAGAAAAATGTCACAAACATCTTTTAAAAAGTCGGACATTAAGAGTTCAGCACCAGCAGGTGGAGCCTCATAATCATATTTCTGTCACTCCCTTTCCTTTCTCCTTCACTCAGTCATGCCATATCATCATTACATGTGAAGAAACAAATCCCAACAGCCCTAGAGGCTCATTTGTTCCCCATTCCAGCGACCTGGCAATGCACCGGCCCAGCAGGTCTGAGTCACCTCAACAAGGAATAATAGGCTGATACCAGTTGTTGAGCTCTGGAGATGCTCCCTTTCTGACAAGGCCACTTCCCTGGCCAAGGAATTTCCGCGATTGCACAAAGGCTTGGATGCTCCTTGCCATGTTATGGGAGTGTTACGGGATGTCACAGGAGTGAGGTCACTATTTACTGGAATACTACCCACTCGAGTCAAGTCTAATCATGTCCAGCCTACGCACACTCTCTGCAGGATAAGACTTTAAAGATCACATATGCTCTGCTAACAAGTTTAACCCCGAAATACTTGATTGGATATTGCCCTAAGTGGTAACAGTAGTGTGTCCACATCCCCCTTGAATAACAGAATGCCTACAATGAACCAAGCACTATAGACAAACATTTCCGTGCTTGTATATAAATTATACTCAATTAACAGCAAAGATTAGAAAGAACTTTAATTCCTACGACATGAGGCCTGATTATGAAGTATAGGACAGATATACAGGGTATACATACTAATCTCCAGGACATACGAGAAATTTATGATATGGGTGCCTTCAGGAAAAGGAAATGAGTAGATCGGTATGAGAATGAAGGGGAGCTTTCCTCTTTTGTAACTTTTGAATTTTGTAGCTAATCAAATTGCACTGCCTATTTAAAACTTTTAAAATTTAAAGTAATTAGAAAAAACTGACCCCATCATTTTTCATATTGCCCCATTTTAATTCTTTGAACACCCACTCTCTGTTTTTATGCCCTCACTGATTTGTTTATTCTCCATCTTCCTCCTCTCATTTCTAGAAAGCTCCATGAAAGAGGAAATTTATCCGAATTGTTACACTGTAGCACTCAGCACCTAGAACAGAATCCAGCACCTCATAAACGTTTACTGTAAAAGCCTAAACTTACTAACCTTACCACCTTACCGCCTCAATCTCTTCTTCATAATTCTGAATTCGGCGGCCGCCTTAAATGCTTTCATGAATACTCGGCGAGCATCTCTATCTCTCTGGTTGTCACTTTGTGGTACAATCGCCTGTCTGTGTGTTGCGCTCACCCAGAAGGCTGTCATCAACTTAAGGGCACAGACTTGACGACCTGGCATACAGCAGGCGCTAAGTATTTGTTCATTGAAATCCAAACCAAAAGCTGACACTAGCCCAAGGGTCTCTGGGATTACTCAGATAATAACCCAGGAAGATTCAGCTGTGTGAGTTACCAGGCCTCTAGAAATGCCTTTCCTTCACTGGATTGGTGCGGGTCTTAAAACCCCAAGAAGCGCCAAACTAATACTCCTCGGGTTGCAACCACCAGTTTCCAAAGGAAACACTGATTGACACAGACGTCACATGGGCATCCGCACTAAACACAGACACACTCACTTCAAACATTGACAGGACCACCCGACAGAAAGACAACCTACTGCCCAGGGACCGCAGCAGAGGAACGCTGGGGACCTCATCCCTTCTCCGCTAGCTACGTTTTCAGACCAACCCGGTGCGATCAAGACCCGAACAGGCCGACAGGAAAGAGCGACGAGTTCCAGTCACGCCCACGAGTAAGAAGTGCCACGAACCGCCGCCTCTGCTTAAGGGAGGGTTCTCGCCACGTGGGTGCTCTCTCCTTCGCCGGCCTCACCAGCCAGCCTCGCCAATCAACCCCAGAAAGCTGCCGAGGGTACTCGCAGATCGCCTCGCCTGGGCGCAGCCATGTTGGATAGGACTGCACTACACTTCCCATGAGTCTGCAGGGCGAGGAAGGGGGCTCCCACAATCCCTTGCGCCCCTCCCAGAGCATTGGGAGTCGTTCTCTGTTACGACATTTGCTCGGTAAACCTTTCTCTGACAACGGTGAAAATTCGCTTGTCTTATTTGGGAAAATAGAAAGCGTTTGGAGTGCAGCTCATTTATGGTAGCTCCGCAGAGAGACACGGTCAAGCAGATTTATGTTCCTCGGTCCCTCAGTAACGCAACCACCTCTTGGGCTCTTTGTGCATCTCTCCTCCTGAATATTCGAGGAATGGGAGAGGGCCCCGGAGTCTGAAAGATGACGTTGCATGGGCGAGAGAGAGGGTGGTGAATGTACGTGAACGTGCCAGGGGAATGGTGAGTGCCACAGAGTGGTAGGAAGAATGTACAGGGTGGTAGGACAGGAAAGGTGGGCTGCGCCAGATTATGGAAGATTACATAATTCTATTCTGCAGGCGTAAGGGAGTCCCTGGAAGGAACGGAGCAGTATAACCAGAGCTTCTCGTGGAATGTGGAAGGAGAGACTGGAAGTAAGGAGACTAGTTAACAGGCTGTTGCAATGGTAAAGGGAAGAGCAACAAACTATTGAACGCGGCAGTGGCAGACAGAAAGGAAAATTTTGAAATAAAAAGTCACAGAAGAGAGTGATGATTAGCCATTGTTCTTGCTCTGATGTTATTTGTGTGATATAAATATGTTTTAATCATTGTGCCCACGTTGGATTATTAGCTATGAAGTGCAGGGAAGGAAACTTGGGAGTGGAGAGGAATTAACCATACTTCCCTGAAGTCTCGATGCAATACCCCTATCCACACCCGCACCACAGTGGACTGTCAAAAAAAAGTTAAGTCTGGCTGATCAGTCAGTGCCATTAGTGGCACTGACAAAAGACTGCTGTTTGGAGGAATGATTTGTATGAAGAACGGACTGGAAGTGAAAAAGTTGGGAGGCAGATGGGCAGCCACAGCAATAGTCCAGGAAGAGCAGTGAGGTTAGAACTGAAGAGCAAAAGTGAAACTAGCGATGTAGGCTGCTGCAGAAGTCCGCTCCACCAGACTTGGCAAACTACCGAAGAGGGCATAGGGAAAACCCGTCGCCCTCGTCTTGCTTCAACACTACCAGTTGCTTTCAAAAGCACGTTTTTATAGGACTTCCTCTTGTGATGGAAATGTTTTATAATGTGAGTTGTCCTATATGGTAGCCACAGGCACATGTGACTTTTGAGCATTTCAGGAATGGCTAGTACAACTAAAGAACTAAAGTTTGAATTTTTTTAATGATAAATACCTGCATGTGACTACTGGCTACCAAACTGAACAGCAATGTAAAATACTCCCCTATCTCCTATTGGCCAAATTCAATTACTTCATTTCTCTATCCATCCTATCTGAAGGTAACTGAAGCTTTTAAAACTTTTGACATCCTTAGCCTCCTTGAAACTACTCTCTCTTAGCTCTCTTTACACATTCTAATCAGTTGTTTTCAGAGTTTTCCACTAGCTTCCCCTATTTCCCCAATTAAATGCAGGCAGTGCTTCAGGTTTTGTG
>PVIA01014823.1:0-25312 GCA_004024845.1 Tonatia bakeri | reverse complement strand
AGAAGGGGCTGGCAAGAAGTATTCCAAGTCATGAAAAGCAAGGACCTACATCCCAGATTGCTCTATCCAGCAAAGCTTTCATTTAGAATGGAAGGGCAGATAAAGTGCTTCTCAGACAAGGCCAAGTTAAAGGAGTTCATCATCACCAAGCCCTTACTATATGAAATGTTAAAGGGACTTACCTAAGAAAAAGAAGATTAAAAATATGAACAGTAAAGAAAAAAGTCATCAAATGGAGGGTTAGCAACAGGGAAGTAGGAGGAGGAAGGAGGGGGAAAAGATATAGAGAATAAGTAGCATAGACAGTAGGTAGAAAATAGATAGGGGGAGGGTAAGAAAAGTATAGGACATGTAGACACTAAAGAACTTATGACACATGGACATGAACTAAAGGGGGGAATGTGGGTTGGAGGGGATGGGCAGGGTGGTGGGGAGTGAAGTGAAGGGGGAAAATGGGCCAACTGTAATAGCATAATCAATAAAATAAAGAAAAAAAAAGAAATAGCGATGTCAGCAAAAAAAAAAAAGAAAGAAAATTGTTTAGCATAACTCTGGCCCTATTAAGTGTTTCCAAAATGTTAGTATTATTCCTTTGTTATTACAATTATTTTTACTGCCCTGGATGTTTCTAGTGGTTTCTTTGCTCCCCAATAATCTGTGTCTTCTGAGGTTGTCTAACTCAGGATTCTGCAGGCTGCTTAATGATGAATTAAAAAGCTGACAATGTTTTATCCACTGGGATAAGACATGGACTCTGGAGGCAATGAGAGCAGATTCAAATCCTGGTTTGCACTTCTTTGATCTGTGTGCTCCATGGCCACTCTGAGCTACAGAATATTTTCTTAAGTAGCACTCTTTCTGTTTCCCCTATCTGTCTTCTTGTTCCTAACCACGTGTCTGAGCCCTAGGAGGGTCCACCATCTCTAACCTGATTGTGAATGTGGAAGGACCTGTGTGCCACCCTCCAGGACTCAGCTGCTGAAAATGGATCCATGGACAAGCTCATGGCAACAACCATCCTGGTTTTACACAGGATGCTGATGCCCGAGATCTGATAATGCAACTGGACAGCACAGACACATGGAATCAGGGCCAGCCCCAGCAGGTGCTCAGTAAAAGACCAATTTAGAGTGATGACAGCTTTGGACAAGCTCCTGTCCTCTCCTGGGTCACCAGTCATCCTTCTGACCCCCAAGATTCCTGCCAGTTCTGCTGCCCTCTGCTCTGGTTGCTCCTCCCTCCTGTATTAGGGAGGGTCATGGGCAGCCAGATGGCCCAAATCTGAGTGGTAAAGGCCATTCCTTCCTGTTTATCAAGCAACATCTGAATTGAGTGAAACTTTGCAGAGCATTCACCAAGTCCCAGACACAATACCTTCTGCACACAGGGCTGAATGTGCATTGCCCTCATTTTAGAGAAAGTGAGGCTTAGAGAGCTTGGGTGACTCTGGTAAGTGTCCAGGTCACAAAGCCAGGATGTGGGAAGCTGCATGGATCAGAAAATGGCAGGAAAGTCCTATAGGCATGCCAGCTGCCTAGTCCTTTTCTAGAAGCCATCTCTTTGGAAGCTGCAGTCCTCTGAGGGGACAGAACAGACCTGCAGTAAGAGACAGCAGCTGGAGCTCCTAGAGTCCGGGGACCTGCTCAAGATCACACAGCAAGGACAGAACAAGGCAAGGCTCTAACTTGCGTCTTGTGAGGCTCCATTCTATGGCCCTGAACAAACAAACTTTATGGTTACTCTGTTTTCAGAGGTACTAAAGTCTATCCATTCATCCGTTCACTTACTCCACGGATATTTATTGAACACCTACACTATGTTGAGGCATTGTCCTAAGTGATGGGGAGGGGTTGGATGTTAGACAAAACAAACAATAATCCATGCCCTCCTAGAGTTTATATTCTGAGGACAAAAAGAAAAACAACATAAGTCAATTATAAAGTGCCAGAAGGTAATGAGAAGAATGGGTGAGGAGGATGGGGAGGATGAGGAGGAAGTTTTGGAGTTTAATGGTCAGAGCAGGCCTTAGTGAGAAGGTGAGAAGGCCTTGGCTGGGTAGCTCAGATGGTTAGAGCATTGCCCAAAATGCCACAGTCATGGGTTCGGTTCGATCTTCAGTCAGGACACATACAAAACTCAACCAACGAATGCATAAATAAGTGCCATAAAAAACTGATGATTTGCCCTGGCTGGCATAGCTCAGTGAATTGGGTGCAGGCTGCGCGAACCAAAGCATCGCAGATTCGATTCCCAGTCAAGGCACATGCCTGGGTTGCAGGCCATGGCCCCCAGCAACTGCACATTGATGTTTCTCTCTCTCTCTCTCCCTCCCTCCCTTCCCTCTCTAAAAATAAATAAATAAAATCTTTAAAAAAAACAACTTGAAAAAAATTGATGATTCCCTCTCTCTTTCTAAAATCAATCATTTAAAAAAAATCTAAAAAACAAAAAGGTGAAAATCAAGAGCAGAAACTGAAGGAGCTGAAGAGAACCCACCATGCAGGCCCTGGGGAAGGGCACAGCAAAAGGAGGGTCTCCAGTGCAAAGGCCCTCGGCAGCAGTGGCCTGGTATGCTGGAGAACAGCAGGGAGATAGTGTGGCTGGAGCCGAGTGAGCAGGAAAATAGGGGGTGAAGAGGTGGGAAGAGTGATGAGAGAAGAACAGGTCATCTTGGCCTTGGCACTAAAACTGTTACTGGATTAATCTGAAGACCCTACTAATGATGGAGTTGTGGGCTCATCACAACCTAATGTAGGGTTGGGACACCTAGCACAGCAGGGTGTAGAACATGACCTCTTCGCTCCTCTGGTGCTCCCACCCTGCTACTCCTTCCCCTATCTCTGCTTATGATGGGTCCCAGGGAGGCCAGGCCAGACTGGGGTGATGGAGGAAGGCCACTGCCTTCAGCAGAGTCAAGTTTCTGGGGGCCTTGAGGTTGCCAGGCCCTGCAGGAGTACTAACAACCATTAGCAAGCAAACAAAAGGCTCTGAAGGTGCATGATCCCACCATGGAAGCCTGTAGTGAGGTTGGTTTGGAATTTAATAAAGGGCTTGAAGCCCAGCCATACCCCTAAATTTCTGGTTATCTGACCTATCTAATCCACCAGCTCCCAGACCCCTCACCTAAGGAAATGCAGACCCAGAGAGGGAAAGGGCTTGTCTATAGCTATACAGTAACTCAAGGCCAAAGCCCCAGATTTCTGAGGCCCAGAGTTCAGGCTACTCCATTAGTCCCCAGTCAGGAGAAGCTTTCTGTGCCTGTGAGTGGGGGGCAAGCCACTGCCCAGAGGAGATTGCCACCTGCTATCCAGGCACTATGCCTTGTGCAAAGTGAAAGTGTGGACATTGAAAACTGCAGGTGAGGAAGAAGCCAGTGAGTTCTGGGGTTGAACATCTCTTCATCTGCTTATCAGCTATGTGACCCTGGAGACACATCTTAATGTTCCTAAGCCCCCTTCTTTCATTTATAACATGGGCATGATTATATTTCTCTCTCAAGATTGCTGTAAAGATGTCAGGGGAAAATATAGCCTGTCCCCTCCCAGGAGCAGCCCAGCCATTGCCAGATAATGAGAGTTCTAGAGCCAAAATTATTGGCCCTGTCGCTTATCAGCTGTGTGGCTTTGGGTAAGTTACTTAACCTGTCTGTGCCTCATTTTCCCAGCTGTAAAATGGAGTTAATAATAGCACTACCTCATAGGCTTGCTGTGAAGATTAAACGAGTTCATCTACCTAAGTGTAATTGTTGACACTGCTCACAGCACAGATGCAGGGGGGTGCCTTTAACATACATATAATGTATAGTGCGCAATCTCCCCACTCAATTTTGTCTTTCTCCCACTGCCCTCCTTGACTGAGAGTGGATGGATGGGAAGATGCCACATGAGTTCTCAGGCCTTGGGTCCCAAGGGCATGCTCTCCAGGGGCCCTTCTCTGAACTGAGGCTGCCATTGATGGCAGTGCCTTGGTGGCAGAGAACCAGATGAATGCTTCTAACAGCTTTTTGATGTGATGGAGCTTGCTGAGCTTGGTTGGACAGTGCAGGCATGTCAGGGGAGGCAGGAGAAGCTTTCAAGGTCAACCAGTGTCAGCCTGACCTTGCAGCTTTGTCCCCTCGGGGGAACAGCCCAGCCAGGGCCAGGAGCACCAAGTCCAGAGACCCTGGGAGCTTCTCTTTTGTTAAGGAGTCCCTGGGGGCCTGAGCTGAAGAAAATTATTTTAAAAAACAGCAAAGAAAAGGCATTAAATGGGCCTGGTTGCTGTGGACAAGTGGATTGAACACCACCTGTGAACCAAAAGTTTGCTGGTTCAATTCCGGTAAGGGCACATGCTTGGGTTGTGGGGCCTGGTACCCAAGTGGGGGCATGCAAAAGGCAACCAATGGATGTTTTTCTCAAACATCAATGTTTCTTTCCCTATCTTTCTCCCTCCTTTCCCTTCTCTAAAAATAAATAAATATTTTTAAAGGCTTTAAATGGACTAAAGAGGTAGGTGGCATGGAAGGGGAATTATGGGCAAAGCCATGCCAGGGACCAGAGCTGTCAAGACCTCCCCCCTCCAGGGCCTGTGGACTTCCTCTTCCTCCTCACCCACCAAAACTCCCCAGCAGGATAAGTTAGGGGATAATGACTTTCCATTCTTGTCTTCTCACAGCCACCTCAGCAGGACAGCTCTGTTTCCTTTGTCCTGAAGATAAATAAAAGTCAGGGTTTCTCCCTGAGAGATGGGTCACCCAGGTGGTAGGAATAGGATGGGTGTTGCAAAGTGGGCCACCCACCAGGCCACCCTTCTTCCCAACACAGTGCCTCAAGGATCCCTAGAGAGGCTCCCCCCAGCAAGAATTCTCCAGGGCAGTTCCTAGTACCTTCACCACATTCCCAGGGGCCACACCACAGCCCCACAGCAAGGTGTCTAGGCCAGTAGGGACCTCAGCCTCTTCCCAACTGCTGCTTTGAGCAAGTCTGAGGTCAATGGCCTCAACTCCCATGTATGCACTGAGCACTCTATAGCTCACACAGCCCTTCCATTTCCATTATCCTCTGTGGGGGTGTTATAAGTCCATTTTACAGACTGAGGCACAGGGTGCTAGGATGATTTGCCTAGGGTTGCTCAGCCAAGGCAAAGGAGAGGGAGCTAGAATTCAAATTCAAGTACTGGTTCCAGGACATAGCACAGTGGGACAGGCCCTGGAGAGGAGTGCTATAGCCTTCTCAGCAGCAGGTCAGGTTCCCAGGGATAGGACATGCTCCCTCAGCAGCCAGGCCACTGAGAGGACCCAGGGAACACTTCTGCCCAGAGCCTGGGCCGTGGCCAGGGCATAGTGAGGAAGGAAGGCCAGGTCCCTTCCAGAGTGAAGTCACTGAAAACTCAGGGCTGCAGGTGACCCTGGGTGTGCACCCCACACCACTGAAACCCAAAGGGATAAGGGGATTTCAAGACCCATAGATAGTTAGCTCCCTGAGCTGTAAACCAGTTGATTTAGGTCCAGTCTCAGGTCTGCCATGAGCTAGGAGGGGCCTTGGACAAATTCCTGCCCATCTCTGTCCTCAGTTTCCCCATGTGTGAAATAGAAGGTGAGGAGCCTGGACTAGAAGATTACTCTGGCTCACATCCTGGAGTATCTGGCCATCTACTCACTCTACATCAGCTCAGGCAGAAGCAGTGGCTGGAGGAGGCAGAGCTGAGCCCATATTCCACAGTAGAATTCAGGGACTTTTCCACAGAGACAGCCTAGACCCCACAGCAGGCCTCTAAGTTCCCACTGCTGCCCTTCCAAGTAGAAACCACAAAGACTGCAAAAGCAAGGCAGAAAATAAACAGAAAACAATATCCCAGGACCTTGAGACCCTGAGCTCAGCCTAAGGCAGTCCAGTGGAAGGCTGCTGGGACCAGAGCAGGTTATTGTTGTAGCCCGGGGCCCTGAGGGAGGAGCCAGCTGTCTCCCTATTCCCCTACCCATCCTGCTCAAACCTCAGAAAGCTCTGCCTCCTGCTAATTAGTGCCAGGAGGCAGGGCGAAGCAGGTTGGGACTCGCTGTCCCCCATCTGGACAATGGAGGCAGTGCATAATATAGAAATGTCTATAATATGTCTTACAGAAAAGGAGACTGAGGTCTTTCTGAAGCTAGTCACACATGCTGAACCAGGCTCTGAAACCTGGCTTCAAGGCCCTGAGGAGAGTCAGGGTGGCCCTGGTGAGTGCAGGCCAGGCCGGAGTGGGGCAGTATAAAGCAGCTAGTCTTCCCCACCCTCTCCTTGCCCTCCCACTGACTTTTCTCCCAGGGTCTGGTCAGACTTCTGGCTTGGGGCTTCTGTCTGATACAGGAGGACGTAAAGGAGGGAGCCCCCTGACCTGCAGGACTCGTCCCCCGGGGATGGGGTGAGCAGAGAGTGCACTGGCAGCTCTCCTTCCAAGCAAAGGCAGAGCTGCCAATTCTGTCCACACCCTGATACTGCCTCCTTTGCCCCAGGCCTATGAGGGACATACCAGAAATAAACAGAGTGGCAAAGTCCCAGCAAGAGTCCTTCAAGTGGACAGAAACTTACTAATTTCTTAGCCATCAGTGAAGGAGGACATTCATGTCCACTTGACCACAGGAAAAGCCAAACAGACCTATTTCACAGAGCTAGTGAGTAAAGCCCAGAGTTCAGACTCTGGCTTTCTGACTCAAGTTCAAAAGGCCTATGCAAAAAACCTCCCCTTCGCTCAGGCCATGTTAAAAGGCCTGGCCTCCCCCCATAAGCAGCTCCTTTTGGAGGGTTAAACACTGCCTTCTCCAGATTCCTTAGGATGAGTGTGTTTGCTTCAGCACTGGACCCTGGCTCAGCAGACACAGAGAAGGAGCTGCCTGGCTGTGAGAGTGACACTGATGGTGTTACAGGGTGCAGCCGATGGGGGACCCCAAAAAGGGATTTGGAATGGGGTCCAGAACTCAAGGTGTTCAGGAAATATTAAGATGTCTTCTCCCCTCCCCCCTTCAGGTGTAGGTTGGGGGAAGGGACACACGGAGCAGGGCCATTGAGAGCTATTTTGCACAGCAACAGCTTTGCAGCTAACCTCTGGTGTGGTCATATCTATACCTATATCTATATGTCTATATATCTATATATCTATATATAACATATCTATAACCTTTAACTGGTTACATAGACAGGTTAAATAGCTGTGACCATCTTCTGAGCCAGGGAAATGGAAGTAACTTCCCCACCAAGACATAACTCAGGGGACCTGCCCTCCATGGGAGCTTGAAGAAGATAGGCTCTATGACATGGGGCCACACCTGCCCAGACTCATGATGGCAGCCCAGTAAAGCTGGAAGGATATGAGAGTGCTGGCAAGTGTAGCCAGTTGTGGGAGGAGTTGGAAATGGGGCTGCAGAGGAAAATTGGCGTGGGGATTTAAACCCATATTCAGCAGCCAGTGCAGAGGGAGGACCACAGGCAGTGAAGAGAGAGAATCACTCAGTCTTTAGCAGAGTGGGGACTCCCACAGCCCTGTGAGAGAAAATCACCATGCAGCTTTAGCAGAGAACCACCACTCTACTTTGGCAGAGTGGCAACCTCCCTCCTCGCAGCCATTGTGGAGAGAGAACCATGTGGCTTTGCCAGAATGGGGACTCCTGTGGCCAATGTGCAGAGAGGACCACTCAGCTGTGGCAATAGAAAAGATAGCCATGTGGCTTTGCCAGTGTGGGGACCCCCACAGCTTTAGAAGAGGGAACCACCACCCAGTTTTAGTGGAGATCCTGGCAATAGCAGCTAATTGTGCTGGGAACCGAGGGAGGCCTACCAACCAAGATGGATGACTGGGAAGAACTGGGGGCTGCATGAGTCACAGACTTCTATTTCCTTTCCTGAGATATGGTACCCCCGACTGGGCAAAGGGGGGAAGGAAGGACTGTGTGTGTTTGTGGGTGTTTTAAGGGACTTTGGGATTTTGATGAAGACATTAGATCACTACTTTAAGTCTGTATAGCATTAAATACACATTTCCTTTCCTTTTCATGAATCTCTGGCATTGAGAGATGTCTTTCCTATAAGGCGGCAGACATAATGAACCTGGGGGGTTCCTTTTGGTAACAGTATATTGTACCCACCTTGTCCCTGTTCTCTAACAATGGCACTAGGGCTAACACAAGACCCCCAGAGCCTACAGATTTCACTATTTCCTGCATTTCACACAAGCTAGCAAATCAGTCTGTTAGCCACTGTCATCACATTCTTCTCCTCCAGCCCCTTTATCATGTCTTCTGCCCCTGGGGACTGTTTCTCACCATCCACCAAAATTCCCACCCCCAAAGTTACAGAGCAGATTCCTTGCCATCTCCACTGTGCTAAAGCTGGGCTGAGCTCTGAGAAGACCAGTGAAGGCTCTTTTCCTACTGGAACTCAGTTTCACCCAGGACTCAAAGAGCCATCAGCTGCACTGCAAAGTTTTTGTCCCATGATCCCTCTCTGTACAGGTCTTGGATATACATCCAAAATTGTTCAAGAGCCAATCACACCCACTTAGACTCAGACCACCCCCCTGCCCTAGCCTTCTATGCCAGGCGGCTCTCTGGTAGGGTTATAAAAGCCATTCTGCTTCTCCTATAGCATAAGGCCCTCATGCAAAGAAGCTCCTTTTAATAGTCTTGATGGCCCATGACACATGACCAGACCTGTCAGAATCCCGCTTTGGGCCATAGATAAGATCCTACCTTCCCACCCAACCTGTCCAATGCAAAAGGCTCTTGGAAAGATTCTCATACCAACAGCAGGACCCTCTTCTGGGGCTGGGAGTCAGGAGGAAAAGGCACTGCAGAGGGTGACTGAAGCAATTGGCAATGAGTCCTGGACCAGGAGGCCACAAGCTAGTCTCAGCTCTGCTGCTGACATACTGTGTGACAGTGCACTAGATGCCTTGTTCTCTCTGAGCTTGAAATGGGAGTACGAACTGATATTCCTTGGGTTTTGGGATCTTGGCCAGACCCACTGCCACTCCTACATGGGCTTAGATATTTCTGGGGCATCTCTTCCTGCTGACCTACACACACCACCCCATACCTCCGAAGTACTGCTTTTGGGTCCCCCAGAGGACACAGGTAAATGGCCCACATACACACCTCTCTAGTGAGACTGTTGGCAGCAGCTCATGCTGCCATGAGTCAGGGCCTGCAGCAGCCGACATGGACACGTGAGCATAGAAATGTGGTCATATAGCCACAGAACTTAGAGCCAAGAGCCCTTCTTGAAGGCTAAAGCCTTAATTCCCTTATACCAACTCCAATGAATCCTTTCTGGAGGAAGGTAGTAGAGACACAAATTGGCTTATTACACTGGTCCAGGGAGGCCTGCTCCCATGAGGACCAGAGAGCCATATGTGTACACAGCTGCTGGCTCATGCTTGCCAGCACGTCCCTCTTGCTCCCCTTCTTCTCCCAAACCCAGACCTCCAGGGAACCTTGTAGTTTCAGGGACATAGAGATTCCCATGGGCCTCCCTTCATCCTCCCAGAAGAACTGCTGCAGTCTGGAGGTGGACAGGTCTGTGACATCAGGTTCCTAAATCATACTGTGGGTCTAGCCCAGGAATGGGGTTTCTAGCCTCAGGTATTAACTGCTAAAGAGGACATAGTCAGAGAGGGCCAGAGAGTGGATGCTGCCCAGAAAACAGTTTCTCTGCACTGCCTTCATTCACTTGCAGTAGCACTAACCAGGGGCCCTCTGGGCCAGAGGAAGAAGATTTAGTAAATAACCAGCTAATAAAATTTCAGACCAGCCTGAGCAAGGGCTGTTTCAAAGGAAGCGACAGCCAATGTTGGAACTTCAGGCAGTCATACAAGAGAGCATTTGAATCAGGAAGCTTTCCTAGTATTCTTAAAAGCTCATGGTCATGTGTCCACCATGTACATAAGCTAGATCAATGACAGAGTTTGTTCAGAACCCCCTGGGTTCTGTTACCCACCACCAAAAAAAAATTGTGGCACTCAACACCACGGTCTTATGAAAAGGAAAGGCACTACTTTTCAGAAGTTACACAGGTTCAGAATAATGGCAGAATTTTATTCTTAAGTCACAAAGTTCCTTAAAACTAAACACCCTTAAATATACACAGTCCTGCTTCCCCTTGCCAAACCAGGCCAATCAGAGGTACCATCTCTCAGGAAAAGAAATAGAAGTCTGTAGCTTAGCTAGGCAGATTCCCATTTTTACATTATGGCCCCTCCCAGTTGTCCATGGTCAGCTAGGCTCTTGCTCTTAATCCAAAACCACATGGCACTTCCAGCCAAGATGGAGGCATAGGTAGACATACTGTGCTTCTCACACAACCAAAAGAAGGACAGCAACGCTTTAAAAATGAAAAACAGCCAGTACCAACAGAAAACTGAGCTATATGGAAGTCTGACAACCAAGGAGTTAAAGAAGACACATTCATCCAGACCTGCAGAAGGGGCAGAGTCAGGCAACCGGGGCGGAGAGGACTTGCAGCAAAGCGGTGGCTGGTGGACCCTAGGTATGCAGGGTGGCAGTTGGCAGACCTAGCAAGGTGGCAGATTGTGGAACACAGTGCAGTGCGCAAAGCAGTGGGAGGTCCCACATTCACACACAAATAAACCAGGTGAAACTGGGGAGTGAGACAGACCACGCAATCCAGGGTCCCAGTACAGGGAAATATAGCCTCAAATCACTGATTGAAAACACCTGTGGGAGTTGAGGTGCCAGGAGAAACTTCCAGCCTCACAGGAGAGTTTGTTGGAATCCCACCAGGTCCTAGAGTGTACACAAATCTACCCACATGGGGATCAGCACCAGAAGGGCTCAATTTGCTTGTGACAAGCGGGGTAAGTGACTGAAATCTGGCAGAGAGCGGAGCAAGCACCATTGTTCCCTCTCTAACCCTTGCCCCACATACAGCGTCACAACCCAGTGACGGGGTCGACCCATCCTGGTGAACACCTGAGGCTCCACCCCTCACCACATAACAGGTGCATGAAGACAAAAAAAAAAAAAAACGGTCCAAGCTAAAGAACAGATCAAAGCTCCATAAAAATACAACTAAGTGATGAAGAGATAGCCAACCTATCAGATGCACAATTCAAAACACTGGTAATCAGGATGCTCACAGAATTGGTTGAATTTGGTCACAAATTAGATGAAAAAATGAAGGCCATGCTAAGTGAAATAAAGGAAAATGTACAGGGGACCAATAGTGATGGGAAGGAAACTGGGACTCGAATCAATGGAGTGGACCAGAAGGAAGAAAGAAACATCCAATCAGAAAAAAAAAAATGAAGAAACAAGAATTCAAAAAAATGAGAAGAGGCTTAGGAACCTCCAGGATATCTTTAAACATTTCAGCATCTGAATTATAGGGCTACCAGAAGGGGAAGAGGAAGAGCAACAAGAGGAAAACTTATTTGAACAAATAGTAAAGGAGAACTTCCCCAATCTGGCAAAGGAAATAGACTTCCAGGAAGTCTGGGAAGCTCAGAGAGTCCCAAAGAAGTTGAACCCAAGGAGCAACACACCAAGGCACATCATAATTACATTATCCAAGATTAAAGATAAGGAGACAATCTTAGAAGCAGCAAGAGAAAAGAAGACTCCTTTGTTACCTACAAAGGAGTTCCCATCAGACTGTCAGCTGATTTCTCAAAAGAGACCTTGCAGGCAAGAAGAGTCTGGAAAGAAGTATTCCAAGTTATAAAAGGCAAGGACCTACATCCAAGATTGCTCTATCCAGCAAAGCTTTCATTTAGAATGGAAGGGCAGATAAAGTGCTTCTCAGATAAGGTCAAGTTAGAGGAGTTCATCATCACCAAGCCCTTATTATATGAAATGTTAAAGGGACTTATCTAAGAAAAAGAAGACAAAAAACATGTACAGTAAAATGACAGCAAACTCACAATAACTAACAACCACACCTAAAACAAAAACAAAAACAAACTAAGGAAACTACTAGAACAGGGACAGAACCAGAGAAATGGAGATCACATGGAGTGTTATCAACAGGGGAGTGGGAGAGGGTTAGAGGGGGAAAAGGTACAGAGAATAAGTAGCATAAATGGTAGGTAGAAAATAGATGGTGGGGGGGTGGTAAGAATAATAAGGGAAATATAGAAGCCAAAGAACTTATGACACATGGATATGAACTAAAGGGGGGAAATGTGGGTGTATGGGGGTGTGCAGGATAGAGGGGAGTGAAGGGAAAAAAATGGGACAACTGTAATAGCATAATCAATAAAATATATTTAAAAAACAAACAAACAAAACCACATGGCCCCTTCTCATGGTGGGCTGGTGGGGTTCCTTCTGCATCCTTTCAAATCTTGTGGCCGAGACTGCCCCCAAGCCACGTGGTCAGGAGACACTTCTTCCCAGGCTGTGTGGTTAACAGAGTGAGGGGAAGAGAGAGAGAGAGCGCACATCTCTCACGGCTCTCCTACTCTCCTTTCAAGCCACGTGGTCCATGGCTCCCCTTCCCATGCTGCATGGTTAAGAGACCTCGCATGGCTGCCTCATTTGAGTTTAAATCCTTGCTCTGCTCCTCCTCCATAACCTCTTTTCTGACTCCTCCCACAATCGGCTACCTCATGAGTCAAAGTTATGCCCATCTTCATGGCTCCCAGCATCTGCCACAGCTACCTAACATATCTATGAAGCTAGCCCGCTGTTATTGACATGCAAAGTACCTCTCATCCTGTCTGTCCACTTCACCATCTGCCAAGCAATGGATGTGGGGGTTTTGGGGCTTCTTAGTCTTCATCCTGTCCTGAACCTTGTTCGATACCCATTACAAGTTGGCATGTCTGGGGAGAGACAGGTGGTGCCATGAAAACATTGGTTCCCACAAAGACTCGTACAAGAGCATTCATAGCAGGCTTATTCATAATAACCCCAAACTAGAAATCCCCATGTCTATCAGCAGATGACTGAGTAAAATGTTGGTATATCCATGTAATGAAATACTACTCAGCCATAAAAAGGGGATGAGATACTGATACATACAACTACATGGAGGAATCTCAAAACAATTACACTGAGCAAAAGAAACCAGGCACACAAGAGAACACACTGAATGAATCCATCTATGGAAAATGCAGAGCAGGCAAACTCATCTTGGTGATAAAAAAATCAGAACAGTGATTGAGTCAGGGTAGGAGGAGGTATTGACAGCAAAGAGGCATAAGAGAACTTTCTGCAGTAATTGGATAGAAGCATTCTGCATCTTTATTTGGGTAGTGGGTATATAGATAATTATCAAAATCCATCAAACTGTATATTTAAGGCTGTATGTAAATTTTGCTTCAGGAAATAAATATGTAAATAATACAAGCATGGCAAATAACATGTATTTAGTAAATTAGTTAAATATTTATTTTGAAATAATTGTAAACTTAGAAAAGTTGCAAGACCAGCATAAAGAACTCCCATTTATCCTTCACCTGAATTTCCAACAATTAACATTTTACCACATTTGCTTTTCAGTTCTCTCTCTCTCCACACACATGCACTACATATACATATATGAATTTTCCTGAGCAATTTGAGAGTAAGTTGCAGATATCATATGCTTTTACCCCAAAATAGTTGTGTGTATTTCCTAAGTACAAGGATATTTTCTTTACTATGTTATAGAGTTAGGATATTAAAACTGATAAAATATTATTATCTAATCTATAGAACTTCTTATTGTAATAGCCTTTATTAAAAATATTTTTCTGGCCCAGAATTCGATCCAAGATTATGAGTTGTATTTAGATGTCATGTCTTTTTAGTCTCATTTAATTTGAAATATTTTTCTCAGCCCTTCTTTGCTTTTCATGACTTGACATTTTTTAAGAGTACAGACCAGTCATTTTAATGAATGTTCTACAGTTTGTGTTTGTCAGCCGTTTCCTCGTGTTCCTTGTGATTAGATTCAGGTGACTGGTTTTGGCAAGACTGTCCCAGAAGTGACGTGGTGTCCTTCTTGGTGCACCCTTCAGAGCACACGTGGTGTCCATCCGCCCCATCACTACTGCGGCTAATGTGCATCACTGGGTACAGTGGAGTCTACCAGTGAGAAGTTACTGTTTTTCTGTTTGTATTTAATAAGAGTTATGGGGGTGGAGTCACCTACAGGCTATACACATATCTTGTTTTGTGACTGGACCAATTTTTATTATGATAGGGTCAAATGTAATTTTCTAAGCCCATAATTCCCTCTTTATTTATTAATTTGAATTCTTCTATAAGGAAAAGCATCTCTTCCCCCATGTATTGATTTCATTATGTTATATCTGTATGGATTCATGGATTTCTATTTTACTCAATGGGTTATAATTCATTCCTATCCTTATTCATTTTGGTGCTGAAATTGTCTCAGATTTGGCTTGTGGGAGCTCAATCAAGGTAGTTCTTGTATCCTTTTGATATATTTCCCCATCATTTTTTGAGCATTTCCTTGCTTTCAGACTCATCGTATACTTGCCTTATTATCAGCAATTTCACCAAGGAGTCTGTTTATTTTATCAGACAAGGATATGGGAGGTAGAACACCCATAACACATTTATATTATCTATAAACTATGAGCTCCTACTGTTACTAGTTTCTGTCCAATACCTACAGGTACATTCTTGTCTTTCGGGTGCTGTATTTGCAGTGCACTTAGACAATAGTGAAAAACCTGGATCCATGATTTTTATCATATTGACTCATTTTATCAAACCTAGAACATTTGGAAAGTAGTTTCTGAACTGCTAACATATATCAAGTACCACCATGAAAAGCAAACCTGCCAATTAGAGTTTGACATATATATATTTATTTATTCTCATCTGAGGACATGCTTATTGATTTTAGAAAGAGGGGAAAGAAGAGGGAGAGAGAGGGAGAGAAACATTGATGTGAGAAAGAAACATGCCCAACCTGCGGTACCAAACTTGCAACCCAGGCATGTCCCCTGACCAGAAATCAAACCCACGACCTTTGGGTTTATGGGATGATGCTCCAACCAACTGAGCCATACTGGCCAGGGCTAGAGTTTGATAATTTTGCAGCCCCTTTTTATTCTTTGTCTGGGTATATACAGTCAAAATACTATGTTCAAAACTTCTGTACATTCTGTTCTTTTCCCCTTTCAGTGCAATTATGTTATGCATTTGAAATATGGTTAGGTTTGCTTGTTTCTTTGTATTCTGTTTTAGGGATATTCTCCCACCTTTTATCATTGTTGCTATTATTTGGGTATGTAAAGCATTAACATGGTTCCAAAAGTAATACTATACAAAAAAGATTATACTCAGAGAAATACAGTACTCACATTTCTTCTACCTCATTCTCACATTTCTGTGGATAACTGGTCTCAGTTTATCCTTCCTGAGTTTCTCCTTGTAAAAAAATCTTATATATTTTCTTATTTCCCTTTCTTTCTTGCATAAAAAGTAGCATGCTATAGGTATATTTTTGCACTTTGATTTTTTTTCACTTAACAATATATCCTGGAATCAGTCTATATTAGTTTATGGAGATTGTCCTAGTTTTTTGTTTATGTTTTTTATTGAAGAGTAATATTCACACAGAAAATGGTGTTTGAAGACTTCTGGGAAGTTGCTCAATTAGTTTTTCCTTATTTGGACGCTGTATAATAACTATTATATATATTATATAATAATAGTTTTTTATATAGTAACTATTATACAAATTCACTTTTGGTGAATTTGTATAATAGGTACTCTTTGGTGTCTGCTTCTTTCACTTAACATTGTGTTTGTGACATCTATCCACCTGGCTGTGTGTAGTTTGTTCATCCATATTTAGCATTACATTGTATAAGTATATCACCATATTTCTGTTATATTGTTGATGGTATTTGTGTATTTACAGGGTATTTTTTTGGTTCATTTGTTTGTTTTTTACTTTATGGATAGTGCTTTTATGAACATTCTAGTACCTAAAATATGTTTGGTATTTAGGGGTGAAATTGCTGGGTTGTAGGGTATGCTTATGTTCAAGGTTAGCAGATGCTGTTAAGCACTTTTGAAAAGTGTTACTGTACCAATTTACATTCCCATCAGCCATGTAGGAGTTCTAGTTGCTCACCAACGTTGGATTTTTTTTTTTTACAGGTACGTTCTTGTCTTTCAGGTGCCATATTTTACTGTGATGCACTTCTCCAATAGTGTGAAAACTGGGTCCATGATTTTTATCACATTTACTTATTTTCTCAAACCTAGATCTGTGCAAAGATCTTCACTGGCATTGGACTTTTTGTATCTCTTACTCATTTTAACTATGCTGGATGTTGCATGTGTGTGTTGTGTTGGAGTTTTGATCTGTGTTTCCATGATAAGCCAAGAGCACTTTTCCCTAGTATCACCACCAAAACAGCCCCTTTTGAAAAGCAGCCTGCAATAGTAAAGAGACTCTGGCTTGGAATCAGAAGATGTGGCTCTGGCCAAACTGATTGGTTAATTGTGAGACCTTAACCTATCTAAGCTTCAGTTTTCTCATCTGTACAATAGTTCTACTTTTACAGCAGACACACATTGGCATTGGGTTCGTGCAGTCCCCAGGCCTCTTTCTTCCTAAACTGTCTTTCTACTTCATGGGCACAAAATCTGTACATAAGACAGGGGTACACTGTCTTCTTCTGTTCTGGATCTTTTTCCTCCTTTGACAGCATCTTAAGGTCTCTTCCACCAGAAAGCTTTCTTCTATATTACTGAGGCAGGGCCTAGACCAGAAAGAGCAATGGATGGATCTTGGAGAGCAGCCATTTGCACTTGACTTCCTCTCCATTGCCATGCAATAAGGCAGCTTCTAGAAGGAAGTGAATGTAGGCATTGCCTGCAGCATCTCTGGGGCATCTGGCAAACATCTGATCTAGTGTGCTCTTGTCCAGTTTCAGAGGAGGTCGTCTAGGCAGTTTAACAGACAGGAGATAAACAAACTATTTGTATGTACTTAGCATGGCCAAAGAGACTTGCAGACAGCTGCCATGTGCCTGTGTATCCATGAAGGAAGTAAAGCATCCCCAAACAGAACCCTAACATTCCCTCAGGGAGCCCTGGAGGAGTGCACCCCTGCCTTTCCATTCCATAGCACACCAGCACCGTTCTGATCTGGGCAAGGATTAGGTTTAGAATTCCAGCCCTCATTCTATCTAAGGAGACCTTGACTGTAGCATTGTGCAGGCTTCTGGCTGGGGCTCTGCTGTGAGTATCCTCAAGATACTTGGATGTGGATCCAGCACTCCAGATACCCAGAGCCTGCAGGACACTAGAACACATACACAATCACCTGGAAAGTGGGCTCTGGGAGAGGCCCAGACAGCCTCTATTTACAAGGTTGATGGGAAATAGGGAGAAGCAGGGGTGAAAGCAGTTGTTCAGGTTCATGTTGTAGCCTGGGGCTATGCAAACACAGCTGGGGCCTGGGGCATGTTTATGGCATGAATGAATTAAAGCCCATGGGGGTAGATTACCAAAGGTTTTGAAATGCCTGGCTGATGAGGTAGGATTTTATACTGTGGGTAGGGACCCACTGGTGCTTTTGAGAGAGGTTGGGGTGGGGGTGAGATAATCAGAGCTGATCAAGGTACCCACCTATGCCAGGCCTCTGACCCACAGAGTTTTCCCAACTGGCTTCCACCATTTGCCCTCTCCCTTCCTTAGGAATCCAAAGACTTTTTCAGCTTCAAGAGGCCCTGCCAAAAAGAAAACTCTGGAGTTCAGGCCTTGATGGGGTTAGCTGCTCAGCCCAAGATCCTTAGAAAGATCTGATTCCAGATGCCAGGGCCAGATTGTGTTTGTGAGAAATGGGCGTGAAGGAAATAATTGTTAAACATCTACCAGTGCCAGACATTATGATGATTGTTCTACACTCAATATCTCACTTACCATTTGTAACAAAACTATTAGAACAGAGTTAACTCCATTTTACAGATAAAGAAACTACACCTCAGGTAGGCTAAATTATTCACCTAGTGAGTCTGTTCAAAAGCTTGAGCCTCTACTGCTGCCCCAGGCAAAGTATGTGTGAAGTGTCTCCAGGAGACCAGTGACAGGAGGTTATCTAGGACTAGTGCCCATGTGGTCTGTGAGGTGCAGCTCTGAAGTTTAGGCCTGCAAATGCCCTTCCTCACAGAGTCTCCCCAGAGAACTCCACAACTGGGTATTCCTGGCAAAGGTGCAGGTTGTGGTCATTTCTTTTTCTTCCTTTTCCTTTTCCTTTTCCCTTTCCCCTTCCCTTTCCCCTTCCCTTTCCCATTCCCTTCCCTTCCCTTCCCTTCCCTTCCCTTTACTTTCAGTACTCCTTTTTTTCTTATTGAATTTATTAGGGTAATATTGGTTAATAAAATTATATAGGTTTCAGGTACACAATTCTATAATGCATTACCTGTATATTGTATTGTGTGTTCACCACTCCCAGTCAAGTCTTCCTCCATTGTCATTTATCTGCCCATTATCCTCTTCTACCTGCCCCTACCCCACCCCCTCTGGTAATCACCATACTGTTTTCTGTGTCTATGACTATGTTTTTTGTTTTATCCCTTCACCTTTTCCACCTAGCCCTTTAACATCTCCCTCTGACAACTGTTAGTCTGTTCTCTGTATCTATGAGTCTGTTTCTATTTTGAGTCTATTTTGTTTGTTTGTTTATTTTGTTCATTAGATTTTACATGTAAGTGATATCATATAGTACTTGGTTTTCTCTGACCGGCTGGCTTCTTTCACTTAGCATAATACTTTCCATGTCCACACATGCTGTTGCAAAATGTAGAATCTCCTTCTTTTTATGGCTGAGTAGTATTCCATTGTGTAAATATATCACATTTTTTTAAACCAAACATTCTTCTTTCTTTTTTAAGTATATTTTATAGATTATGCTATTACATTTATTCCATTTTTCCCCTTCATTCCCCTCTGCTCTGCACCCTGCCTCCCACCAGCATTCTCCCCACCCCACCTTAGTTCATGTCCATGGGTTGTACATATAAGTCCTTTGGCTTCTCCATTTCCTTTACTATTCTTAACCTCCCCCTGTCTATTTTATACCTACCATTTATGCTTATTATTCTTTGTACCTGTTCCCCCTATTCTCCACCTCTCCCTCCCCACTGATAACCCTCCATGTGATCTCCATTTCTGTGATTAAGTTGCTCTTCCAGTTGTTTGCTTAGTTTGTGTTTGTTTTGTGTTTCCTTTAAATTCAGTTGTTGATAGTGGTGAGTTTCTTGTCATTTTACTGTTCATAATTTTGGTCATCTTTTTCTTAGATAAATCCTTTTAACATTTCATATAAGAAGGGCTTGGTAATGATGAACTCCTTTAACTTGATCTTATCTGGGAAGCACATTATCTGCTCTTTCATTCTAAATGATAGCTTTGCTGGATAGTGTAATCTTGGATGTAGGAGCTTGACTTTCATGACTTGGAATACTTCTTTCCAGCCCCTTCTTTCCTATAAGATTCCTTTTGAGAAATCAGATGACAGTCTTATGGGAACTCCTTTGTAGGTAACTCTCTCCTTTTCTCTTGCTGCTTCTAAGATTGTCTCCTTATCTTTAATCTTGGATAATGTAATTATGATGTGCCTTGATCTGTGCTTCCTTGGCCCAACTTCTTTGGGACTTTCTGAGCTTCCTGGACTTCCTGAAAGTCTGTTTGCTTTGCCAAGTTGGAGAAGTTCTCCATTATTTTTTCAAGTAAGTTTTCAATTTCTTGCTCTTCCTCTTCTCCTTCTGGCACCTCTATGATTTGGATGTTGGAGTGTTTCAAGTTGTCCTGGAGGTTCCTAAGCCTCTCCTCATTTTTCTGAATTCTTGTTCCTTCATTCTGTTCTGGTCAAATGCTTATTTCTTCCTTCTGGTACAAATCATTGATTCGAGTCCTAGTTTCCTTCCCTTTACTGTTGGTTTCTTGCATATTTTTCTTTATTTCCCTTTTCATAGCCTTCACTTTTTCCTGTTTTATGACCATACTTAACCATTTCTGTGAGCATCCTGATTACCAGTGTTTTGAACTGTGCATCTGATAGGATGGCCATCTCTTCATTGCTTAGTTCTATTTTTGGAGCTTTGTTCTGTCCTTTCGGTTGGGCCATATTTCTTTGTCTCAGCATAGCTGTTACATTGTAAGGGGCAAAGCCTTAGATATTCACCATGGTGGAGCAACCCACTTTGCTGTGTTTTGGTGTGTATATGTGGGAGGGGTCCAAGAGGGAACAATACTGCTTGTTTGGCTCTCAAACAGCTTTAAGTCACTTACTTCCCCCACTACTCACAAGCCAATTGGGCCCTTCTGGTGCTAATTCCAAGGTGGGTGGGTTTGTGTACTTTGTGGGGCCCTGTGGGTCTCCAATGAACTCTCCTGTGAGTCTGGGAGTTTCTCCCACTGCCACAACCCCCACATATTTCACAGCCAGAGGTTTGGGGGCTTTATTTCCTTATGCTGGAATCCTGGGTTGCATGGTCTCTCTCACTCCCCAGTTGTTCCTCTAGGTTTATCTACATGCAAATGTGGGACCACCGATCCACCCAGTTTGCCAGCTGCCACCTCCCCTGCCTGGTCCACCATTTGCCTTGCCACTTGTCTTCTCCACCCCAGCTGCCTGTCTCTGCCACTCCTACCATCCTGAATGACAATTTCTTCTTTAACTCCTTGATTGTCAGACTTCCATTCAGTTCAACTTTCTGGCAGTTCTGGTTATTTTTTGTTTTTAAATTTGTCGTTGTCCTTTTTTTGGTTGTGCAAGGAGGTAAAGTGTATCTACTCATGCCCTTGGCTGGAAGTCTTCTTTTTCCCTTTAACATTTCCTGTAATACTGGTTTGATGTAACAAACTTCTTTTTTTGCTTGTCTAGGAAGCTCTTTATTTCCCCTTTAATTTTAAATGATAGCCTTGCTGGTTAAAGTAATTTTGATTGTAGGTACTTGTTTTTCATCACTTCAAATATTTCATGCCAGAACCTTATGGCCTGAAGTGTTTCTGTTGAAAAATCAGTTCACAGTCTTATGGAAACTCTCTGGTAGGTAACTGCTTTTCTCTTGCTGCTTTTTAAGATTCTCTCTTTGTCTTTAACCTTTGCCATTTTAATTATGATGTATTTTGGTGTAGACCTTTTGGGGTTCTTCTTTGGGACTCTCTGTGTCCTGGGCTTGTGTGTCTTTTTCCTTCACCAGGTTAGGGATTTTTTTTTTTTTGTCATTATTTCTTCAATACCTTGTGAACCCTTTGTTCTCTCTCTTCTTTATCTCTTACCCTTATTATGTAGATGTTGTGCTTCATATAGTCCCAAAGGTCCCTTAAACTGTTCTTATTTTTTTTAATTCTTTTTTCTTGTTACTGCTCTGATTGGTATTTTTTCTTCCTTGTCTTCCAGTTTTTTTTTGTATTCAGTTCACTGCTTTATCCAACCTACTGTTTATTCCTTTTAGTATATTCTTCATTTCAAATATTGTATTCTTTATTTATGACTGTATTTTTTAATTGTTTCTATGTCATTTTTCTTGCTGTTGTAGTTCACACTAAGTTCCTTGAGCATCCTTATCACCATTTTTCTGAACTCTATATCTGATAAATTTCTTGCCTCCATTTCACTTAGCTTTTTTCCCAGAGATATCTCCTGTTCTTTCATGTGGGGCATTTTTTTGTCCTCCCATTTTGACTGCATCTTTGTGTTTGTTTCTATTATTAAGTAGATTGGTTATGACTCCCAGTCTTTGTAGTAGGTGTCTTGTGGGGTCCAGCAGTACAGTCTCCTTAATCACTTGCACTGGTTTCTCTAGGAATGTCCCTTGTGAAGGTTATGTGGGCCCTCCTGCTGTAATTAAATCTTGATTGCTATTGGCTAGTTTGTGCATGGGATCATTCCTCACACTGGCTGACTGGGAGGATCGACCCTGACCATAGTATACAAGCTGCTGTGCAGGTGCTGACCACAAATACAGAATTTGCTTCAGCAGGGTCTGGCGCCTGCCGAGATCTTCCTTTGGAAATGCTGCTTGTGAGCTTTATTGGATCCCATTCTGATGCTGTCTGAAACTGTCTGCTAGGCTGTTGGTCTGGGCCTCTGGGAGGAACTCTGGTGCAGGCCAATGTCAGATAGGTTATGATCTTTTCAAAGTATACAAAAAGATGTCAAGAGGAAGAGGGAAATTGTTTTCAAATTAGACACAGTTAATTTTTTAAATCAATTACAGTTGAGATACAATGTTATGTTAGCTTCACATTAACAACACAGTGATTATACATTTATATAACTTATGATCACCCTGAAAATAGACTCAATTTTCTTGAAGCCTCTGGAGTCCTCCTCCTCCTAAGGGGGATCAAGTGCTATATTCTTTCTGCAGCATTTGTGCTTTTAAAAATGTTACCAAATACCCCTTTCCTCAGCTGCTGTTAGGATGCTTGTTCCTTCTAGGGAGACTATGGCCACATTGGGGTGAGGCCCTCACTTCATCCAGCACTCGCCTGCACCATGGCCTCCATGTCAGAGTTCACTTGCATCTACTTGGTCCCTATCCTGCACAATGATGAGGTGATGGTCACAGAGGATAAGATCAATGCTTTCATTCAAGCAGCCCATGTAAATGCTGACCATTTCTGGCTAGGCTTGTTTACAAAGGTGTTGGTCAATGTCAACATCAGGAGCCTTGTCTACAATGCAGGAGGTCCTGCCTCTCTCTCCACTGCTGCCCCAGCTGAAGAGCAGAAAATGTAAGTTAAGAAATAAGAACCTGAGGAGTCTGATGATAACACGGGCTAGAGTCTTTTTTATTAAACCTCTTGTTTTGTAACATGTTCAGTAAAAAGCTGAACTCTACCCTCCAAAATGCTGCTGTATAATTCCTTGAACTGCCAAGGTTTTTTTTTTTTTTTATCTTCACCTGAAGATTCCTTGATTGATCTTAAAGAGGGAGATTGGGGGTAGGGGGAAGAGAGAGAGAGAAGATAAACATCAATGTGAGAGAGAAACATCAATGTGTTGACACCCATAGGCACCACAAATGGGGGTCAAACTCACAACCCAGGTATGTGCCCTGATTTGGAATTAAACTCACAACATCTTGGATGTATGGGACAATGCTCCAACTAACTAAGCCACCTGGCCAGGATGAACTGACAAGTTTTTGAAACAATATTTTCATTGCTATCTCCATGTCATAGACACCGGATGTCATTTCATGCAGTGGGTCTGATTGCTCTCTATTTATTCAACAAAAACTCACCAAATATCTGCTATGGGCAAGGTGAGTGGAACCCAGTCTGGACATCCAAGATGCACAGCAGCCACAGGGAAAAAGACAGACACTCTCCAGGGGTAAAACCTTTGTGATAGAGGTTTGGGATGGCAGTCATTAGCTCTGAAGTTCTGTGGGGTGGGTAAGGTGCTACGAAAGGTTACAGGTCCCTGTGGGGGATTCAGGCAAACAAGTAGGCCTGGGAAAGGCCCCCCAAAAGCTCATGATCTTCCAGAACAAAGGTTGATAATGAAGGCAGGAAGGAAGATTTATGTACAAAATCTCACTTGAGAAAGGCAGAGGAAAAGGGACTAGCATGTAGGAGAAAGTGAGGTTGCCTCTGAATGAGGGTGAGGGAGGCAGCCTCAGGCTGCTAGTCCTACAATAGTGCCTCGCCCAAAGCCCCAGCCTTAGTTCCCTCTTTCCTAACCCCCCAGCAACCTTGCTAAACTACTTTTGTTTCCTACACTTCTTACCTCTAGGCTTCACTTAAGCTCTCCCCTCATCCCAGGAGGCCCTTCGCTCCAAACCTCTTTTTCTGGCAGATGCTGGTTGCTGCTCAGCTCCACCCTCACCTTCTCATAAAGCCTCAGGTTGAATTTAGTACCCTCCTGACAGTCCAACAGCATCCTCCCCAACCCACCACAGTGTTGTTTGCCTTGCTATAATGCCTCCTGGTAATAATGTGATTTGCTTGTCAGTCTCCCTCACGGGACTAAGAACAACTCTGAAGAAGGGGCTGGGTGTTGGATGAACCATGAGTTATGAATAGAGGGATGGTGCTGAGGGAGGGGAGGTGTATGACGTCTTAACTCCCTAAATGGGAAAAATCTTAACAGTTAGAAATGTGGAAAAGCTGAGAGAAGTTCTCAATATGGACTGTGCAATTATGGCTGTAGTTGAACTTCTGTCTGTTCTGCAACAGTATAAAAGTCATTTATTTTTCATTCAGAGAGAAAATGAAACCCAAGCACCATCAATTTCTCTAGTCTGCTTCCCTCAGGCAGCATTGATTTATAGTCTCCCCCTAGTGTCAAAAAGTTCCTAAATGATCATGTCCCTTTAGGCTTTGCCCCCCAGTATGAAAGACCACCTTCTCCTGGGAGGCTCCCTGGATGGTCTAATCTTAGAGTCATTCCTCTTAGCCACAGGGCCCTAGAGGTTCCTCTCCTCCCCTACACCTTCAAATGGTTTCTAGAGTTCCTAGAACTCCATACTGCTCTCTCCTCCCACCCTCCATTTTCCCTTTCTCAGTTTCACCCACAACTCTGACCCCACAGGCCAGCTTCATGTTCCTTCTCAAACCTCCATGTCACTTTTCTGAAATGGCAGCTCTAGGTTTATGTGGAACTATTTGGCCTGAAAATGGTTTTTTAAAGAGTTTTAATTAGTTGCTTTTAAAGAGTTTTGAATTAGTTGCTTAATATTTGCAAATCAACAGATTTCTTTCTCTTTTTTTTTCTGAACAGGTTTTGTTACACAGATGGGGCTCAGTCCTTCTTGGCTGCTGCCTTCCTCATGGCTGCAAGGACATTGCTCAGCTCCTCTCTCAACTCTTGGCACAGATGTGTGTCCCCACCCTTTTCCTGATTAATATCAGGGCCCTCTTATCCTTAGAGACCTTGAGCAGCTCCATGGCACGCTGTTCATAGGGGGCAAAGCCACACACCTCTTGGATCATGTCCCGCATGAACTTGGTGTGTTTAGTGAGGTACCTGTGGCAACAGCAGCTGTGCCTTGGCTTGCTCGCATTCTTTGTCACTTTGTGACCTTTGTTGAAGCCCCCAGCATAGGGTAGCAGAGAGTCATGACTACTGTTCCTCAGTGGCTGCCACAGCAGAAGGGGCATTCAGCAGATTTCTATGAATAAGTTCACTTCATGATCATTTTTCAAGCTGAACATTTTTTCCCTATATGTATACTTCAACTAAAAAATTATTTTGAAGCTTCTCGCAGGGTATAGTCAAAGACACTGCATTAGAGGACAGGTGGAGAGTGACCAGAGGGAGGGATTTTGGGGGAGAAGGGGAGGGGTTTATAGGATCAAAGTTAAAGGACACATGAATAAAAGCTAGGGGGAGGGTGGTAATGGGAGGGAGGT
>PVIA01014822.1:0-25321 GCA_004024845.1 Tonatia bakeri | reverse complement strand
TGAGGACATCTTTTATAAGGTTATAATAATTAAAGGCAGTAATAGGGACGGTCTGGGGGCCAAAAACACAGTAGTAGTCGTTAAGGCAATCCCCTACCCGATCCTATACTCGAGAGTCAATTGTGCCTTCCTGAGAGAACCAAGGACACGTTTTAAAAATGAAATCAAAAAACGAAAGTAAATCCTTTTTACAAACCCGAATTCTTCGAACCTTAAGAGACTCTTTTAATTGACTAAGAAATATATCATTCTGTGAACATGCTTGTCCCATGATCGGGCCTTACCTGGCCAATGCCGCCGTCGGGGTGGGGGGTCTCGAAGTCATCTTGCGGTCGGGCAGTCGCGGTGCTACGTGCAGGGATCAACTAAAGGGGATGGCGGTCTGCTCAAGCGGTCTTCGGGACCCAACGTTGGGCGCCAGTTGCTCTGGCCTGCGGAGCAGTCAACGAGGGTCCCGAGTCTACCTGAAACAGATGAATAGGGATGGGAACAAGAGGCGCGAAGAATGGCAGCAAGACAAAGGGTTCTGTTCAAGCTGCAAAATTTTATTTAAGGGGGGGGGGATTATAAAGGGACGGGAAAAGGGAAGTTGCTCTGATAGGTTCACCGATGCGTGTTCACCATGTGCTCTTGTTAGTGATTGGTCAGTTAGGTGCGTGATCAGTACCTTGTTTGGTAGCTGGTTCGCGTGCTCTAGGGATGCCCCTAGGAGGCAATGCTGGCTGCTCTGACCGCAATATGCTGTCTTGCTGGTGAGTGCAGCCTCTTGAGCTGACTGCATCAGCAAGCCAAGGCCCCAACACTTTCAAGTAGTTTGTCATTATTTAGTAACAGCATATAACCAAGCACTTTTCAGAAACATAGGTCATTCTGAAACATTAGAAACGTTCTGTCACATAGATGCATCCCAATCATCTGCACAATGAGATGTTCCCTCCCAGTCACATCACAAAGCATGTTGATACAATTTGGAAATTTGTTCTCTGCATCAGTGCAGAAGGAATTATGTGATTCAAAAAACTAACTAGGATTATGTAGTATGAGCTTTAGACACTTTTTGTCCTTGTTATTGATTTGACTTTCATTTACTCATGCAGATAATTCCTTTTCTTCTTACTCAAAACTCCTCAAAACCCATTGTCTTTCACATGTCAGTTGTAATGAAGAGATGCACCTGACTTAGTATACTTAAATAAGTCAAGGACTATACTGAAATAATGTGAAAATGCAAATGAAATAATATGACTAATTATCGGGGCTGTTTTTTTGGTTTTTCTAAAAGCAGGGTTTAAAAAAATATTTTCTCTGCTGAGAGATAACATGGTTTTACATTTTTGTGGGTGACAGAACAGATGGCTTTTCTTTGTCCTTTGGCACTCGGACCATGTGCTTTGAGAAGAGCTTGCTTTTCTCCTTGCCTCTTTGTAATAACAATCTCAAGTTCACAAATACAGAAAACACAGAAAAGGAATAAACTGAATATATAGCAAGAATATAAAAAATGTTCAAATTATTTTCTGCTCTGGTGACATCTGTACTTCATAAGATAGCTCTAGTTATTACTTTAAAATGAGTATCATTAAACAAAAAATTACAATATTATTTAAAAGGCTATCCTCTTTCAAGTTAAATTCAAAGTTGGAATTGTCATTTATTCTTTCTTTAAATACCACTCTGTCCTAGAGATTTGAAGTAGAGCCTTCTGATATACATTTTATCCCTTTCAAATTTTTGGAGAAAAGTAAAGTTTTTCATATGCTATTTTAACAAATTATAATTTCATAGACAATAAATTTAATAAATATAATTATGAATATTATATTTACATGGAGGATAAATGAATTCACTATTTTGATTTTTAAATTATTTTGATCTTAATCAGTCTGCCAAGGTAAGTTTATTTTACCTTTCATTTTAATTGACAAAATAAGTCAAAATAGTAAAAAAAAAATCCATATACAATCATACCTCAGGGATAATTGTGGGTTCAGTTCTAGATCATCATCATAAAGTGAGTATTGCAATAAAGTAAGTCATAATCTTTTTGCTGGTGGAGGATTTTATGTTCATTTTGTGAAAAAGGCAATGCCCATGAAGCCCAATAAAATGAGGCATGCCTGTATGTGTTTATAGTAAAGGAAATAATAAAATACTAACTCCTAAAGCTTTACATAAAAAATATGAAGGTTAAAATGTGAAAGGTTAATATGTTAGTTATTTGTGGTCCAGAACCCTCAAACCCTGGTTTATAATCTCACCACAGCTGCCTGGACTTTTAACACACATGTATCTCTGATGAAAGAGTTCTGTATTATTCCAGCAGGTACAGATTGCTGTTTTTCCCACCTTAAACATTTTTAATCCTCCAAATAAAATAAAGCTTAGGAATGCAGAGTGTGTGTCCAGAATGCCTCTAGCTCATTGACATTCCCAATGGACGTCTCCTGTTGAAATGATTTCTTAGCTAACTCTTGATGTGTTCTGTAAACCATAAAAACAGCATTGAGGAGTGCACATCAGTGAAAGGGGAGAAATAGCCAGAATTACTGTAATGAGATGTGACTGCAGGGGTCTGGTGCAGTGGAATTTTGATATGCATAAAAATAAAATCAGATCCGATGTGCACATTATTATTTCCAAATGTCACTTCTTTATGAAAAATGATATCAGATTATGTTTTTAGGAATGCATAAGTGAAAAGAATAATTCCCACGGCTACAGGGAATTCTTGCAGTGCTTGTCTGAAAATGACTGCAGCAGAGCTTTAAGCAATTAAAGGATTTATTTTCTAGGTGACTATTTTTCTGTTCTAGTCAGATTGAACACATTAAAAATGAGGTTGGCAACATGTACACTCATGTGTACTGTTATATGTGGTCCCATAAAAATATGCATTTGGGAAAGACATTACAATCTCAGTTCTTGTAAAGACAGCAGGACTTAATGGGCCAGAAAGCAGGTGTGCAATCCAAGGAGAAATTGCTCTATAACCATGCAGTTCTATGCTTGGGCAGAATCATGGGTTTGTTTTTCTTTCCAATATCATTGCACAGTCTATTTAGATGCTTTCTATAAAATTATGCCCAATGATCCACATTGTGGGTTGTGTTGAAGTATTTTATTAACAATAAGTCGAGTTACTGCTAAAAACAGTGAAGTTCTTTTATAATGTTCAGTGTGGAGACCAGGGGTAACCTGTGCTTTATGGACAAATTATATTATATTAGAGCCTACTTAATGGTGTGTAATATGTTTTAATGAACATTATATTACTCCAAGTATATACTAATGCCATTTTTAAATGTATTACACATTTGTAGATTTTTAGGTATAACTCAAGATATCTCCATTCAAAATAAGCTTTTCTTGCTTAAGAAAAGTGTCTTTCCAGGAACATAATCCATTTTATATTACTAAATAGCACAAATATGTAATTTAAGAGTTTAATTAAGTTTAATTTAAGAGTTTTCTTTCAGTAATAATATATTTTGTTATTATAATCCCATATCGAGTATATGAACATAAAAGCACTATAATTAAGACCAGGCTTTAATAGGTACATAATGGCAAACGAAAATAATATGTTCAACATCATTAGGGAAGTATAAATTAAAATCAAAAGGGAAGCCTCTATACATCCATTAGAAAGGTAAAATTTAACATTGTTGACAGTACAAAGTGATGGTGAATTTCCCTCAAGGACAGCAGGTATAAAATCTGTAAGAGCTCCAGATCTAATGGCTCCCAGAGCTGAGCTGGTGCACACACGTGCGTTCCTTTCTTCTGTTACTATCCCTGCCCTGTGTGCTATTGAAAAAAATCGTTCATCAAGAGGTGTGATTGGGAGTCACTGCTAACCCCTCCTGGAAAACCCATTGCAAGCTGTTTTTGCACATGTCATGTTATCTGTATTCTGTATCTTTTCTAAAATATAAGTAAACATATGGAAGCCTGTTGTGCCACTCACACTGGAAAATCCTGAACCTAAGATCCCTATTGCTGGTTAGAGCAGCAGGGGAATTTCAGGAGCAGTAGGGAAGAGGGAGTCCTTTGAATCTGCCAAATGAGTATTAATGTAGAATGAATCTAGAATGTGAGTAACCTGATAGAACAAGGGCTATGTACTTTCTGAGTAGCAGCCATTTAGACTTCTCATTATGTGCTTGTCGCATTTAACCAAATTTGGGGAAATTACCCAAAGCAAAAATTACCAAATGTTAGTCTGAACTTTGTTTGCTACCACATCCTTATCACATAGAAGAATTCTTAACATATTATAGGCACTCATATTTGTTGATTAAATAATTTTTTGAAGAAATTCTTATTGAACTCTGCCCTGTTTGAGGCATATTTATAAATTAGAATTTGAATAGTGGTTAAAGCTGTGTTAATCTGTGAGCAAGGGTATCATAGATGTGGGTTCATTTTATTGGAACCAACACAGGGGCTGTGTGGGATTGTCAGCTTGTATGCACACAGACTTGAAATTCAAGACAGGTGCAGACCATGATAGGAAAGAAGACTGTGTCCATGTTTGTGCATCTAATTGTATAAACCAGAGAATAGAACTGATTGCTTGTGTGTGACTTACATATCTAAGCTTGGGTCTGCATGAACAGACCCAGCTGAAAATGTGAGCTATTTTAGATAGTTAGGTAGACAGTGGCTCATCTGTCTGAAACATGAAGAAAGCTGATGTGTAATTGTGAGGAGTTTGATCAGTTGAGCAGATCATGGCTGCTGAGTGATGGTAGCTCTTATACTTGTAAATAGGGAATTCTAAACATACCCTAGGTTTCTTTTAACAACAGAATGACTCAAGTACATGTGTATGGTATGATGCAAGGAACTATTCCAAGAAGACACTGGTGTGTGTAGGAAAAGGCTCTCAGAAACCTTGGAAATGAACCCAAAGGAAACCTGGACACTAGGCAGACTAACCAGTGCGTAGGTTAAGGAATAAGGAGGAATCCTAGGCTTTATGACTAAAATAAGAGGGAAAGGGAAAGGAGAGAGTTGTATCTTAGAATAAATATAAATATCTAGGCTCAATACTTGTAGCACTTGGTTCTGGGGCTGTGACTCAAGTGACTCAAGAAATTCAGTGTTCATGGATGAGCCATTCCATTAATCCCAATCTCCTAGGGTGACCAGGTAGGTAGACTATGAGCCTGTCACTCATAAGTTGATATTCATTTGGCAGTTTCTGCTATGTCTCTGCATATTCTTTTCCTACTGCTCCATCATGTTCATTTTTGGCTGACCATTAGCCAGCTTAGTCATAGAACAGTTCTAACTCAATCCTGAACCCAGGAATAGATTTGCAATTTCAGCCTTGGGCTATTTGAAGGGCGTTATGAAATTACCAAAGTACTTCATCATTATTTTCTATTTGGTAACTCCAATAGAAATTTTCATGAAATATACCATTAATTATTTCTTTATCTAAATTCTAGAAAGTGTTCTAGCATTACCATAAGAAGCAACAAGTGCAGACTCTACTCTGTAAAATGTACTACTGGAAACTTCTTAGAGAGAAAACAGTAATACATGCTTCAGAAAGGGGAAATTTTTTTTTACTGGAGCAAAATTTTTACCAGTGTTCTCTTTCTGATATGAAACAGAGTTGAGTTTGCTTGTGCTTTACCTAAGGTTTATTAAAGAAGATGCTCTTTAAAATTACCACCCACATTCTTTTGCTTCTTAGCCCAGATCATTGCACTCATTACAGTGGCATGAAAGCTTGCTGGACAGGAAAAGTGGTTAATCATATACAGAACCTGATTTGAGACATTATGTTTTACTAGAGAGAATGTAGCTTTATGCTGTTGGATAAAAGGACATGTATTCATATTGTATGCTTTAGTTTCTCCTTTTAGAGCTCAGATCAGGTATGCGATGGTGTGAGAATATGCTTCCTGGAATTTAAAATTATGTAAAGAGTTTGCTTTCAATAAGTTTCTCGATTCTTTTTATGCCTAGAAGGGCAAAATTAAAATAATCATCCAGGTATAAATTTGAAAATAATCCCATTTTCTGCTTCTTGCTAGAATCTTCGCTTTAGCCCAGCTTAAATATATGTCTGTTAAAATAAACTTCCTGTGGCCATAGCCTTAAGTATTTACAGATGCTGTAATTTGGTGTTCTATTTGTACTTTCTTTGAAGAAAATTCATCAGAAACTACCAAGGGAAATTATTGGTTATTCTCTGTGGTCACCAGCTTTCTGCTAACAACTTATTTTTTCACACCAACAAAATAAATCTACCATTACAGCATTCTTAGCCTCAGGGCTAGTCTATAGTTTCTTCATGTTGTGTGACCTAAATTATGTCCTAGTTACTTGGTGAAATGCAGAGATACATAAATTATCAATCAATAGGAGTTATCCCTCCATATAGCTACTGTATACCTTTTTTCTAGTCAGCCCATTTTATAATGTATGTGATGATATGATTGATTCTGAGACAAAGAGTAAGAATAAGGCAGAGATCATGGGGATGGACAATGGAAAATTTGCAAATATGTTAGTGAACTTACAAATCAAGGAAAGTAGGATGTTGTAGTAAATGTAAGTAAATGAAACAAATTAACAACAGAGTCAGATGTTTTGTGGTCAAGGTCATATAGTGAATACAGTGTATACAATTACCCAATGGAAGGGCATTATAGGAGCCTGAAGTCTGAATAGTCTATGCTAGAAATTAGAGGTCAGAAGACATCCATATCTGGGCCTAGAAAAGATTTGAAGTATTTAGAAAATTGTGAGAAACCATATTCAAAGGAAAATCCAGGGATAAGAATTTTATAAGATGATACTAAAAGGAATAGAAAGTTCATAGGTATCTATTGTTACATAAGGGTAGTAAACAATTTGACCTATGCAGCTATAGAAAGGTAATGCAATTTGTCTAGGATTCAGAATGTGGCCTAATTTTAAGAAAACAGGCATTTGCTTTGGGAGCATTTTCCCACCAGATCCTGATTCTGCACATTCATGCTGACCTGGCCCAAGGATGGCAGCATAGTGAAGTTTACAAAAATGTTCTTCCATCAAGGGTTAGAAAATATATATGTACATACTCAGTGAGAAACTCAGGATCATAATGCCTTAAAGGTTTAAAAAATTCATTTCTGACTCACATACTCTGCTATTACAAAAATGTTAGGTGAAAAAATATCCAGAATCTGCCTGAAAGAATTTTGCTTACATGATTTTGAAAGACTCTTTTGAGAGGCTGCCCCTAGGGAGGCTATTTCACAGTCTCATACAATTAACTCATTTAGGTTTTCTTTACATTTAACCAACAATTTCTTCTATTTAATTTAATCTTAAGACATTTTAACAAATTTTTACTTTACATCCTATAGTTTTTCAACCCCAGGATTTCAGAAATTAAAGAATTTTCTGGAAGTCTAGGTACACCAGATTTAATAATTAGTGCCTTTGTCTGGGACTCAAATATTAGGGGATAACATATCCCCTTATATTTGTATCATAATAATTGCATTGTGACAGTATTTTTTAACATCACTGGAGAAACTGACTGAACTTCAAAAACATCAAAGCTATATAGTATTTATTTTTATTGTTTAATAATAACACCTGAAGTAAAAGTTATAAACACTGATCAATATTTAGATTGGTACATTCCTCTTCTGTTAGACTATGGTACATTTGTGGTTTCCAGCACTGTATTATTGCTTCTGGCTAACTCCTACAAAATATATCAGGTTCAAATCATGAGTAAATGAAATAGGGATTTAAGAGGATGCTGTAGTCAGTTGTATACAAGGTCAGAAAAAGAAAAAGACTAGAAAAATTACTTATAATAAGAAAGAATGTCAAGTGAGAGTGAATTGGATATCTATGTATAATTCTCTATCCATAACCCCCCACCCCTCTTTTTGGAGAGCAGGAACAGTAAAATGGCATTGGTCCAGTCAAGGTGCCATAAAGTATGCAAAACAGAATGGTGTCACTCATGTCAACCAAGGTGGCTGCCGTGACACTGTGGTTCGGGAAGGAAACTACCTAAGTCACACCAGACATATCTGGCAAGGAGGCATGCCTAAGATATCTAGACACTTGACCAAAGGAGCCATATCTGCAGAATAGGACCAAAACTGCCCACACAAACTGTCGAGGATGTACAGATAGACCTCACTGTTCCAAGAAACTTGGAACTGTTTGTTAATAGAGCTGACAAAAAAGAAGTGTAGCACTTCTGAAACCATTATCCCAGGTGGTTGCCAATAGACATAAAGGCAAGAACTTAGTACACAGAATTATACAGAGAAGTAAGTTAGTTGACAGTGTTAGGGTTACTTTTGATGATGACTTTAAACTTAAAATCATCACACAGAGGAGCCAGGAGATTATGATAACACATGGGATGATTTACATGCTGCCAGACCATTAGGGTCAGGAAGTGAATACTAGACTATGATTATGGACAAGGAAGGCCACAATACACAGAGGAAGGTGGAGGCTACATCAGGTAGAAACTGCAGAATATAACAGTAGATTTTCAATAAAAAGGACAAGATGGACATAGATTGGCTAGCTATGATTTGGGACAAAGAAATCAATGGTCTTTTACTAACAGGAAGAGAAATGAGACAAATTTCAGGCCTTTCAGAACAAAATGCAGTTAACACAGCATTACTGGAGCTAATGCACAGGAGACCAAACCAAATTCTCACACTGGATTGGCTGGCAAGACTATGGAGAGCAGTACACCCTAGTGTTGACGTTACAGCACATGGAGATCACGTGAAATTGACAGGGCTGAGACAGGCAAGTAATACCACTAGAAAGTTGGCAATTTTGTCTCTGCTTTATGGCAGGGCAGGAATAAATGTGCCTTTGCAGGTACCAGCAGCACAGGGCATGAAAAAGGTAATCCTTGGAGGCACCGCCTGCCTTAAAGATGCCATATGTGCAGGCTACAGCTCAGGCCAGGAAGGCAGAGGACATACTGAACATATTTAAGTTATCATCTGAATTGAATGGCCAACCTAAATTTACTTTTAACGCCAAAATACAGAAAAATTGATCAGGATGCCCAAGGTGGAATAATGCTCTAAGGCAGACCTTCAGCTGGGAGGTGGGGGGTGGGGGACGACAACAGAAATTGGCAACCACCCCAAAACAGGAAATGGCAACAGCCACATAGGAATTATCAGCCTCAGCCTGAAAGAAAAAAAAATGGATTCCTGATAGAAACCAGGACCAGAATTAATTTATACCCAGAAACAATATTGCAGGTCAGAATTTTATGCTTAGGCAAAGCAGCATGAAACAAATGCAAGGACAGGCCTGAAAATTTGCTCAAAATTTCTTTTGAAAAAATGGTCAATCCTAGTCTCAGACCAAAGGTAACAGATATTAAACAATAGGCTTATATTAAGCTTAAAATCCTTGTAAATAATCTGGAAAAGGTAGTTAAATTTCTTATAGACACAGAATCCCAAATAACCTTAAAGATTTAAAAAGAGTCCTATTATCATAGAAAGACTAAAGTGGTAAAATTACACAAAACTTTGCTATTAAATTCTTTATTTTTGGATATCATTTAGAATCTTTAGAAGTAAGAGGATATATAGCACCTACTATTGGAAATATATTAGGATTGGACAATTTACCAATTAGGAGACTTTATTCCATACAAAGCCCTTAAATTATATAAAGTAAATTTAACACAGGTAAAAAGAAAGCCAGTTGAGCTTCCTAAACTCTGCAAAGCTACATATATACTAAACAATATCTCCTTAAGGAAGGACACAAAGAAATAAGAGAAAAAATGTGCAACTTATACGGGAAAATATCATAGAAAAAGGGAAATCTCATTTTTATAACAGTCCAGTATGGCTAGTCGTTAAGCCTAATGGCCAGTAGGAATTAACTACAGATTATAGAAATCTTAATCAATTTTCACCTAAAATGGGGGTCTTCCAGATACAGAGGAAATCGTAAATAGAATTACAGCCAGAAACTCCAAGTATTTTGTCACTGTTGATATGTCAGACACGTTTGCTATACCTATTGCAGAAATCCATAGAATACACTGCATTTAGCAGGGAAAGCACACGATACCAGTTTAAAAGGCTGCCACAGGAATATTTAAATAGTCCAGTTATAGCTCATACATTATTAACCTCACAAATAGATATCATGACATTTAATTTCTTAATTATCTCTTATATAGATTATACAATGCATGATGATCTAGAGCTATTGAGGAGGGAAGAAGACAGACTAATTGAGGAACTTAGGGCCAAAGGGTGGACAATTAATAAGGAAAAGACCCTCGGCCCAGATATATCAGCAAATTTTTTAGGAATACAATGACCATCTAAAGGCAGAAAGTTTCCACATTCAGCAATAGATAAAGTAATAGCACTTAAAGGGCCTACTAATAAGACTGAGGCACAGTTTAATTGGACTCTTTGGAGCAACTACACTACCCTAGAAAGGGTGATCAAATCAGGTTGGACTTAACATACTCTAATGACTATGACACTGGGGCCATATGGACCAAGAGTAGCTAAGATGAAATATTTAAACCAGCTGGCTTCTGGACCAAGCAAATACTTGCCTCAAGCAAATACACTAATTTAACAAAAATGGTATGGCTTCTTTTTGAAGCACTAAAAGCTACCGAGCCTCTCAACGATATTACTCCAATCATTGTGAGATCTCAAATACCAGTGTTGGGCTGGTCTAAACTCAGTCCTGAAGAAGTGATAGGAGTAGCTCTGAGCCAGAAGGTCCTGACACAGAAGTGATACGTACAAGCAGGGATATAACTGCTAAAGGAAAACCAAGTTTCCTCAGAGGAAATTCACTAGACAGAGATAGGGTTGCTGGAAATAATTCCAAGGGAGAAGAAAATCCATGCTCCAGAGAGAAATGGGGTTCCTCCTGGTTTGAATCGAATTCCTGGTTAACAGACAGCTCCTGTCACTGAAAGTGGACTCAGCAAATGGACAGCATTAGCTTTCATCCCAGGGATGCCAAAACCCTGAAGCTCACTGGTGAGTCAAAATCAGCGCAACTGCTGGACTTACTGCACTAGTGTTTGCAGTGAGACACTCATTAGGGGAAAAACAAAACGCAATTTACATTTTTACAGATTCATGGGATGTGGCAAATGGTATTACAATTTGGTCTTGAAAATGGGCAAAAACAGACTTTAAAATTAATAGCAGGGTGGACTGGTCCAGAAACTACTGGTTAGAACTATTCAAAGCCACCAAGAAAATTAATATATATGTAACCCACATCTCTGCTCATTAAAAAAGTGACTCAAAGGAGATAGCATTTAATAATATAGAGGCTAGACCAGCAAGGGAAGAGGCACCCAAAAGGGAGCTCTCCCAAAGGCAAAGAAAATTGTCTGCTAAGTTTAAGGTCTATGAGGTCTATCCAGCCAAAGTAACTCCAGTAACTATAATTTAAAGGGGACAATAGAATAACTTGGGTACTGCTATTTAGTACAAATATAGCAATCTACACATTGTACCATAACGTGGATAAATGCACAAACAGATGGCAGAAAGGCCCCAGTAGAGTCACATATGAAAATTGGGTTAGAGACCCAATGATTAGCAAACCAGTTTGGAGTGCTGAGGACTGAGCTAGAGACAGACTAGGACAAAATACATGGATAGTCTGTGGCCATTCTCAAGAGGATATTGAGGCAATCCAAATGTTAGCCTTGGTCAGTGGTCCATGGATACTCCAAACCTCAAAATATGTCAGATATATTTCATTGGACCAAACTTAAGTTACCCTCTAATGTTGATGGTGATATACCTAGAAGATACTTTAATAATACATATGGTATAAGAGGACAAACATATATTGCACACTGGACATCAACAGGAATCACAAACACTTAGGATTAACATTAGCATTTTGCCCTAAGAAAGATAAAGATGATATGTTTTTCTTTGAAAACACATCACAAGCCATACAACACAAACATGCCCACTGGTGGCAAACCCTAGGAAAAGACACATGTGACCATATCACTTTTCAGTGCTATAATTCATAGCAGGAGATTGGACAATGCTACACTGGGTAGTACAACATCCAGTGAGAAACCATGCATTGTTACATACCAATCTACCTATTTTTGTTGAGCCATTCTCCTTCCAATCTTGCTCTATTCCAGAGCATAACCCTGGAGCATGTGTAATAAATAGAGGATGCTATAACAGCACCTTATGCCTTAGAACAGAACATTGGAAGCCAGCATGGACCAGAGAGCTCTTGAGACCAAAACCTAAAATTACAAAAGATATTAGTCCATTGCCAGATAGAAGGTACCCAGCAAAAATACTATATAGGCCTGAAGTAACTAAGCTAGAAGTAACCTTTAATAAGGAACAATTTAAGGTTACTTAAATTGTATTAAGTTGTATTCTGTTAACTCCAGCATGACAGTAGTTGTAAGTAAAAAATGGGATCCTGAAGGTCCCATGGTTTCATAAGTAAAAAAAATATGGTACAAAATTCTGTTTTTATGGTGACTGTACTTATGTAAAAATATGTATGGACAAGGTAAAGTTGTGGGTTATTTTTTCTCTAATCACAAACTTTTGAAATGTGGTTAAATAGAATATATCTTTGGAATCAAAATATTAAATGAGTTCAATCAGGCAAAAAGAAAGTGTGTGCGCATGCATATATATGTATATATGAGTGGAATTACCTACTAATGAATATAAAATTTGTAAAACATCTATATTTTTGAATATTTTATTTTAATTGTTCAAGTACAGTTTTGTGCCTTTTACTCTCATCCCAGCCCATCCCCCAAACTCTCCCTCCCTCCCTCCTATTCCCCTGACCTTGTTTCCGTCCATATGTCTCCCATAATTGTTCCTGCAAACCCTTCTCTTTTTCCTCTGAAATACCCTCCCCTCTCCCTTCTGGTCACTGTCAGCCCACTCTCTATTTCAATGTCTTTGGTTGTATTTTGCTTGTCCATTTGTTCTGTTGATTAGGTTCCTGTTAAAGGTGAGACCATATGGTATTTGTCTTTCACTGCCTGGCTTATTTTGCTTAGCATAATGTTTTCCATTTCCATCCGTGCTGTTGTGAAGGGTAGGAGCTCCTTCTTTCTTTCTGCTGCATAGAATTTTATTGTGTAAATGTATCATAGTTTTTTGATCCATTCATTTACTGATGGGCACTTAGGTTGCTTCCAGCACTTGGCTATTGTAAATTGTGCTGCTATGAACACTGGGGTGCATTGGTTCTTTGGGATTAGTGTTTCAGGGTTCTTAGGATATAATCCTAGCAGTGGAATTGCTGGGTCAAAAGGCAGACCTATTTGTAGTTTTCTGAGGAAATGCCATACTGTTTTCCACAGTGGTTGTACCAGTCTGCAATCCCAATAGTGCACTAGGGTCCCCTTTTCTCCACAACCTCTCCAACACTTGTTGTTTGTTGTTTTGCTTATGATGGCCATTTTGACTGGTGTGAAGTGGTATCTCATTGTGGTTTTAATTTTCATCTCTCTGATAGCTAGTGATACTGAGCATCTTTTCATGTGTCTCTGGATCCTCTCTATGTCCTCCTTGGAAAAGTGTCTGTTCAAATCCTTAGCTCATTTTTTAGTTGGGTTGTTTGTCTTCCTAGAGTGGAGTCATGTGAGTTCTTTATATATTTTGGAGATCAAACCCTTGTCTGAGGTACCATTGGCAAATATGTTTTCCCATACAGTTGGTTCTCTTTTAATTTTAATACTGTTTTCTTTAGTCATGCAGAACTTTTTATTTTGGTGAGATAACCATTTGTTTATGCTTTTCTTTATGTCTCTTGCTCTAGGAGACATACCAGTAAAAATGTTGCTGCATGAAATAGCTGAGATTTTCCTGCCTATGTTCTTCTCTAGGATTTTAATGGTATCACAGCTTATATTTAAGTCTTTTATCCACCTTGAATTTATTTTTGTGTATGGTGTAAGTTGGTGATTGAGTTTCTTTTTTTTTTTTTCTTTTTGCATGTAGCTGTCCAGATCTCCCAACACCATTTGTTGAAGAGACTATTTTTACTCCATATTATGTTGCTTCTCCCTTTGTCAAATATTAATTTGACCCTAGAGACTTGTGTTTATTTCTGGACCCTTTGTTCTGTTTCATTGGTCCATGTGCCAGTACCAGGCTGTTTTGATTACAGTGGCCTCGTAATAACAGTTTGGTATCAGGTATTGTGATCCCTCCTTCTTTACTCTTCTTTCGCAAAATTGCAGCAGCTATTTCAGGTCGTTTATGGTTCCATATAAATTTTTGAAGTGTTTGTTCTATGTCTGTGAAATATGCCATTGATACTTTAATAGGTATTGCATTAAATCTATAAATTGCTTTGGGTGGTATGGACATTCTGATGATATTAATTCTTCTGATCCATGAACATGGTATATGTTTCATTTTGTTTGTCCTCCTTGATTTCTTTCTTCAGTGTTGTGTAGTTTTATGAATACAGGTCATTTACCTCCTTGGTTAGGTTTATTCCTAGGTATTTTATTTTTCTTGTTGCTATATCAAATGGGATTTTTTCTTGATTTCTGCTTCTGCTGTTTCATTGTTGGTATATAAAAATGCTGTTGGTTTCTGGATATTGACTTTGTATGCTGCCATTTTGCCAAATTCATTTATTAGGTCAAGCAGGTTTTTGGTGGAGTCTATAGGATTTTCTATATACACTATCATGTCATCTGCAAACAGTGACAGTTTTGTTTCCTCATTTCTGATTTGGATGCCTTTTATCTCCTTTTCTTGTCTCATTGCCATGGCTAAAACTTCCAATACTACATTGAATAAAGGTGGAGAAAGTGGACAACCTTGTCTTGTTCCTGATCTTAGTGGAAAAAGATTTTAGTTTTTGCCCATTGAGTATGATGTTGGCTGTAGGTCTCTCATATATGGCCTTTATTATGTTGAGGAATGCTCCCTCTATTCCCACTTTGCTGAGTGTTTTTATCATAAATGGGTGCTGCACCTTATCAAATGCTTTTTCTGCATCTATTGATATGATAACATGATTTTTGTCTTTGCTTTTGCTTATTTGATGTATTACATTTACTGATTTGTGAATGTTGAACTATCCTTGCATCTCTGGGATGAATCCCACCTGGTCATGGTGTATGATCTTGTTAATGTGTTGTTGGATACAGTTTTGCCAATATTTTGTTGAGGATTTTAGCGTCAATGTTCATCAGAGATATTGGCCTGAAGTTTTCTTTCTTTGTTGTGTCTTTATCTGGTTTTTGGATTAGGATGATGTTGGCCTCATAAAAAGAGTTTGGGAGTCTTCCATCTTTGTGGATTTTTTAGAATAATCTGTGAAGGATAGGGGTTAGCTCTTCCTTAAATGCTTGGTAGAATTCTCCTGTGAAACCATCTGGTCCAGGGCTTTTGTGGGTTGGGAGTTTTTTGATTACTGCTTCAATTTCATCTGCTGTTATTGGTCTATTCAGGCTTTCTGCTTCTTCTTCATTGAGTTTTAGAAGATTATATTTTTCTAGAAATTTGTCCATTTCACCTGGGTTTTCAAATTTCTTGGCATACAGTTCTTCATAGTAATTTCTCACAATCCTTTGTATTTCTGTGGTGTCAGTTGTAATCTCTCCTCTTTCATTTCTGATTGTGTTTATTTGGGTCTTTTCTCTTTTTTTCTTGATGAGCCTGCTTAAAGGCTTGTCAATTTTGTTTATCTTTTCAAAGAACCAGCTCCTGGATTCATTGATCCTTAGAATTGTGATTTTAGTCTCTATGTCAATTCTGCTCTGATCTTGGTTATTTCCTTCCTTCTACTTGCTCTGGGCTGTCTTTGTTGTTGTTCCTCTAGTTCTTGTAGACATAGGGTTAGGTTTTTTGTTTGAAATGTTTCTATCTTTCTTAGGTAGGCCTGTATTGCTATGAACTTTCCTCTCAGGACTGCCTTGGCTGTGTCCCATAAGTTTTGGGGTGTTGTGAGTTCATTTTCATTTGTTTCCAGAAACTTTTTGATTTCTTCCCTAATTTCATTCTTGACCCATTCATTGTTTAATAGCATGCTATTCAATCTCCATGATTTTGAGTGTTTTGGGTTTTTTTTTTTTCCCTTGGGTTGGTTTCTAGTTTCAATCCCTTGTGATCCAAGAAAATGCTTGGTATGATTTCAATTTTCTTGAATTTGTTGAGGCTTGTTTTGTGTTCTATCATGTGGTCTATCTTTGAAAATATTCCATGTGCATTTGAAAAGAATGTGTATTTAGCTACTTTGGGATGGAGGGCTCTCTCTCTATATATATATCAGTTAAGTCCATTTCCTCTAGGGTATTGTTCAATGCTACAATATCTTTGTTGATATTTTGTTTGGAAGATCTGTCCATTTTTGACTGTGGGGTGTTAAAATCCCCTAATATGATTGTGTTGCTGTCAATATCTTTCTTGAAGTCCTCTAAGATTTTCTTTATGTATTTGGGTGCTCCTATGTTGGTATGTATCTATTTAGAATGTTTATGTCTTCTTGGTGGATTCTTCCCTTGAGTATTATGAAGTGACCTTCTGGGTCTTTCTTATGGCCCTTTTTTGGAAGCCTATTTTGTCTGATATGAGTATTGCTACCCCAGCTTTTTTTCCCTGTCCATTTGCTTGGAAAATTTGTTTCCAGCCTTTCACTTTCTGTCTGTGTAGATCTTTTATCCTAGGGTGGGTCTCTTGTAGGCAGCTTATATGTGGGTCATGCTTTCTTATCCATTTAGCTATTCTGTGTCTTTTGATTGGAGCATTTAATACATTTACGTTTAAGGTTATTATTGATAGGTACTTATTCATTGCCATTTTTGTGCTCCCCCCTCTCTCTTTCTCTCTCTCTCTCTCTCTCTCTCTCTCTCTCTCTCTCACTCTCGCTCTCTGTCTCTCTTTTCCCTCCTTTCCTCAAAGCAGTCCCTCTAACATCTCTTGCAGAGCTGGTTTGGTGGAGGTGTATTCTTTTAGGCTTCTTTTGTGTGGAAAGCTCTTTATTTGGCCTTCTATCTTTATTTGGCTTTGCTGGGTAAAGTAGCCTTGGTTGCTGGCCTCTGGTTCTCATTACTTGCAATATTTCTTGCCATTCTCTTCTGGCTTGGAGTGTTTCCATTGAAAAGTCAGCTGCTAACCTTATCGGGGTGCTCTTGTATGTTACTTCCTGTTTCTCCCTTGCTGCCTTTACGATTCTCTCTTTGTCTTGAAGTGGGCCTCTTTGGGTTCCTCTTGATTGGGACTCTCTGTGTTTCCTGGATCTGTGTCACTTTTTCTCTCATCAAATTAGGGAAGTTTTCCATCATCACTTTTTCAAATAGGTTTTCTATCCCTTGCTTTTTTTCTTCTCTTTCTGATATTCCTATTATATGGATATTACTGTTTCGTATTGTCTTGCATTTCTCTTTATTCCTCTTCATTCTTTCCATGCCTCTTTTCCTTTTCTTGCTCTTTCTTTGGTGTTATTTTCTACTTGTCCTCCAGCTCACTGATCCCATCTTCTGCTTCATTGATCCTGCTTTTGATTCCTTCTACTGTGTTCTTCAGTTCAGAAATTGTATTCTTCATTTCCTCTTGTCCTTTGTTGATAGTTTCTATTTCCTTTTTCATACTGGTATAGTGTCCAGTGAGTTCATTGTAGTTTCCCTGTAGTTTATGGTAATTCACTGTGAGCTCATTGAGCTTCCTGATAACCATTGCTTTGATCTCAATATCTGATAGTTGAGTTGCCTCTATTTCATTTAGTATCCTTTCTGAGGCCTCCTCCTTTTCTTTCATTTGGGGATTGTTTCTTTGTATTGTTTGTGAAACTCTTCTTGTTAGCCTCAGCTTCCATAATTGATCTGTTCTGGCTCCCTGGGTTTATGGTATGAACTTCTGTGGTAGAATACCTGTGAGATTCAGTGGTGTAGTCTCCTTGATCTCCCTATCTCACTGGTCTTGGGCTGTCATTTAAGTTGGTCCTGTGTTTGTCTTTGGGTTTTGATTGTTGTTGGGACTTTCTTTGGTGGGTCCTTCTCACCAGTTGGTTAACCGAGGGCCACTCTGTCCATCACCTCTTGTATTTTGTTGTTCTGGTGTGGGCAGTTTGTGTTGAAGCTGGTTCTTCCATGTGTACAGGATTTTCAGGGTTCCTTTTGGTTCTTATTCAGTTGTTTCTTCTGGGTAATTTCTCTACTTTTTAGTTGTATTTCCAGATAGGTCCTGGATTGAGGTTAGTGTGGCTTCCACTCCCTCCTTCACCTTCTTCTGTTGTTATCTGTTGGTGGTTCCATTGTTGGATTTCCTCTTCCAGCAGGTATCCTGGTATTCACAGCTTCCACCTATTCATCTCGTTTTTCAATGCCCACTACAGTTTTTGGTCTCCTATCTTCATATATGCTTTGGTACTGTTGGGTGTTTGCTCTGTTTCTCCATAGATTGCCTAGGTTTTTCTCCCTTGTGTAGGGGAAAGTGGAATCCACTCCCTCTTATCTCACTGCCATCTTCCATATCCAGAATATCTACATTTTTATGTAATAATAATAATAGGCAAAATAAATGTGAAGACAAAGAATGTTATCAGATATAAAGAGGGTTTTTATAATAATAAAAGCTTTAATTAATTAGCAAGACATAATCTTAACACATGTGTGCTTTTAATAATAGAGATTTAAAAATGGATGGTGGGAAATAAAGAGAAAAATTATCAAATTCATATCATAATTAGATATTTCCATAACAAATGAAAGGATATATGGAAAATATTAAAACATCAAATAACTTAATTGACATTTATGAAACATGACCCCCAGTAACTGCAGAATATACTTTAAAGACTACATGGGACATTGCAAATTTAGACCATATACTGAACCATACAGCTCTTTCAAATATATTTCAAAAAAATCAAATTTTGCAGAATATGTCCTGAGATAAAAACAAGATGTGCCTCCTCTTTCATTCCTGTCTCTATTGTGTCACCCTGGAGAGAAATAAAAAGCTTGAGCTAACCTTGAGACATCCCATTCTTGATCCTTTCTGGGTCTAGGGTTAAATACAGTAAGCAGAATATAGGAAGAAAGAAAATGTCTTGTTATTAGCTGGCCTTAATATGATTTCTTCCTAGTCAGATGTTGCTTTACTGCATAACAGTGATTTGGGACCACCAGTAACTATTGGAATCACCTGTTGGCTGTCTGAAAGGATGCACCTGTGGGTTTTGTGGGACATCCTGAGTCAGCCACTAGCACATCATTCTCTTTACCGCCACTCTTTCAGGAGATCTGGCTTGACCTCCTCTTCTATACCCTACTCCCAAATTCTCAGTCAGTTATAATTTCCACAGCCACTTGCTGTTGCAGTTCCCATACATGAAGAGAAGCTCTCTCAGATGGCAGTCTAGAAAGATTGCTCAACCCAGTACCACTTGTGGGGAAGAAATTTTACATATGCCACTTAGGCCAAATGGTGGGAGTGCATGCTACTTCAGTAGGCCTCTCTCTAATTCTTTTTCAATGTCAAGAAATGCCTTGGGACAGAATGATAAATCCTCAGAATGAGCAGAAGTCTGACTGAGAAAGAAAACGATAGCATCCCCTTCTGGTGGTCACCCCAACTCCTGCAGGAGTGCTACACTCTAGATGACTCTTGATTGCCTCCCTCTCTCCCTGTCTTCCTCTATCTATGTAGGCCAGAGGGGGGATAGAGGTAGCTGGGATGATGGCTTATATGAAAGTTGTTTGTATATTTATATGTATACAGATATAATTAAAATATATTAAATATATATAAAGAAAATGGGAATATTACACTTAATATATGCCTTATAAGTATTGCCTTAATAGTATTTATCACCAAGTTGAAATTATGTGGTATGTTAGTTTCTTTCCAGCACTTTCTGATGTTTGCCAGGTTTTATGTTTAAGCTTATTATTCTTTCTGTAGGCAAAACTGTAATTATTTTTTTAAAGTCTGATTAAAAGTTAATCTACAACTCAGCTCTATCATGAAAAGCCACAGCAGTATATGTTCTACTTCTATAGATTATTAAATTGAAAAATAAAGTGATTTATAGGTCTGAGAAATGACATCTTTAAGGCTTCAAACTCACATTTATCCCTTCATTAACAATGACTCAAGAGTTTGAATGGAGAACGTATTTCACTGTCTCGCTCTTTTGCTTTTACTAGAAATTTGGAGAAACTCCTGGACTTCAGTCCATTCTGTTACAGATCATGTATTGATCCTTCAGATAATAAATAACCTGAGGATTCATTATGTGATCAGCAGCTCAGATGCTGTATAAAGACTGAAACTTGATCTGTGTAACTGTTAACATAGAGAGAAGAGAGTATAGGAGTATCATTAATGACAACAGACATTCACAGGCAGCAAAGCAGGGAAAATTATGCTTCTGCTAAAGATAAACACAATTTTGGCTTATTTTGATTGACACTAAAACTATGTAAACAGAGGGAAATCATAACTCAGGATATTAAGTGACTTTCTTCAAAATGGTGTTTATATGAACTCCATTTTAAACAATTACATGGGATTAAATTGCCTTGTGTCTCAGTTTTTTATACCTACACATGAATAAATTACCTATTTTATAGCATTTTCATGAGACTTTAATGCAATGATGAATGTATTTTAAAATAAAGAAGATTTGGTCATATAGAATATGACCAAACTTCTGGAGATGCATGGTGGCCCAGTCACACTGACACATAAAATAATCATCACAGTAATAAATGAACTGGGGGAAAGAGAGCGGGCAACCAGGGTTTTCTTGGTTGTAGTAGTTTCATAGATGGCAGTAGGTCCCCTCACAGGAATAAGAGAACCAGCATAATAGCCAAACACAGGTAATAGATATATAATAAATATTAATGTTTTCTGTTCTTCTTATACAACCAACCACTATATTAGTCCTTTGAAAAGGAAACCTGAAGCTTTTCTTGAGGTTCATTTTTTTGTAGGAGTGACAGAAAATACAGGAATTAAATCTGAAAAATCCACTATAAATATTTATTTTTGTAAGTCACATTGTCTCTTACTTTTTCTTACTGTCTCATTTTATTACTTCTCTTTTTAGTTTTAGTCACTTTGTTATAATTTTCTTTTTCCCCTATCACTTTTGCTTCATATCTAATTCCCATAGAGGAATTAAAGTTGTGAAGCAGGACAAGCACTTTTTTAAAAAAACAATAATTTGCTGAAAGTCATACTCTACTAGGAAGTAGCAGAACTAGATATGCATTTTTTCTCCCTTCATATTCAATCATTCTTCTCCTAAAACAGACTGAAGTACAAAATTGATGTATATTTTAAAATTATCACTAAAAGGGGACTATCTCAAAGTGCCCATGCCCTTTAAAGTGGACAGGCCAAAATTAAATACATAAAACAGGATAATTTAGAATTAACTATGAGCATGCTAATATATCATGTAGGAGATAAACCTAATTCCTATACAATTAATTTAATATTTTAAAATAAAAATCTCGTTACATATTATAAATTGAAGGTAATTAATTTCTTATTAACAAACTAAACCACAATATGTCATTAAGAAAATTATTTATATATTTAATATTTTTACTAATCTGTACTATAACACCTAATTTTTAAATACTTATTTTTTTGAGGTTGAAAAAACTAGATATTATTAGATATTATTAGAAAATATTAGTTTCAGATTATCTTAAAAACTTTTACACTTCCAAATCAAAATATACTTAACAAAAATACCTAATTCTACACTTTAAAAATAATTGCCATATCATAATCTATTTGGAAGGAAACTGAGGGAAGAAACGTGTTGGTGAGGTTTATCCTAAAGAAACTGTAAGCAAATTTTAGCTGTGTTTAAAATGTTTGCAACTTTGTTTATTTTTTATTTCAAAAGGAAAAAAAACCAAGATGTCCTTTCCATATTTACCTGCACTATGTGAGGAAGAACTCTGGAATGGTAGATGAGAGAGTAACAGGGAGATTCTCTATTTCAAGCCTTTGGTTCAGGATCCGGGGCAGAACTGGGGCGATGGGTAACCAGGATAGGAAGAGCACTTGTCATGTATGCCTTTTCATAGTTTCTTGTTTTAGAACCATGTAAACATATTTTTTCAAACAATTAAATTTAAAATTAGTTTAGAAAGAAAGGAAATTCCTTTTGTGTTATTTCTCATCCAAGGAAAACTGCTGACCTGGTTTGCCAAACTCAGTGTTAATGGTTTGCTAAATGGTAGAGGGTCTCTTCCTCGTGTGTCATTGTACTTGTCTGGGTGCCACAGAGCTTGGTGAATTTGACCTAGTCTGTCTTTTAAGTTAGTCTAATTAGAACAAAATCTTATAAGCTATAACATGCATAAATTTGATAAAATAGTAATGCGCAAGACTCAGAAGCAGTATTTAGGAACTTAATTAGTGTTCTAAACTAATTAAGTGATAGCAGAAACAAATTATTATTATGAAATATTGTTGGTATCAAATATTCATTCTGAGAAGGTCTTAAAAAGTGACAAGCTACTTTAATTCTATTTTTTCTAATAGACAGCTTTCAACATGAAGTAATCTCATGGAGACAGACAAATCTTTATGACTCTAATTTTCATATGATTTGCAAGATTAAGGGAGGCTTTGTGCCTGGATCTATAAGGTGGATAAAAATGAGTATCACACGTGCCAAGAGTAGGCACCTTTGTAAGGTGTACGCTTTAGAGAGACCTGAGGCCAACATGGAATGTGAAAGTATTCTAGTTTTTCTCCCCTGTGAATATGGAGCAGCAAGTTTAAAAAGTGAACAGTCTCTTTTATGTTGGCCTTCAAATAGTGCAGTAAATGCATCCTATTACTGAGTGCCAACAAATGAGAAGAATTTTGTGTGTTCTGTTGTGTCACAGTCCCGTGGTGAGTCCTGAAGCATAAATCGTAGACAAATCCCACAGTAGTGGTAAGGTGGACAAATTGCCTTTGTATATTTTAACGCATAAAATTTAAGAGCAGATATAAGTAATAGCTAAAATTCATATGAGCTCAGGGGCTAGTATATTGTAGGTGGTGTAGTAACTATCACTTTGAGCTTTCCAACTTTTGTGTAAAATAAAATCCTAGCTACATTCTTTTCACTAAGAATATTACAGAACAGACCTATGGGGGGTAAATGATATACTATTACTGAATGGACCCACCCTTGTGCTCTGGGGATCCCCCACCCCATACTAGGTTTGCCTTGCGTGCTGCCAGGGAAAGACGTCTCTTAATGCCAGATACTGGTAAAAAGGAAAGGGATTATTTATTTAAAAGGTTATACAGACTTAGAGTAATGACTTAATGTCTTCATTAAAAATACTGAAGTCCTTTAGAATATCCACAAATGCATAGTCTTTCCTTCTCCCCTTTGCCCAGTCTGGGGTACTGTATCTCAGGAAATGAACTATAAGTCTGTGGTTCAGGCAGCCCCTAGGTTCTGGTATCATCAGCTGTGTCACCACTGCAATCTCCAGTTAATCCAAAACCATGTGGCACATTCTTATGGTCCACCAGCAAGAATCCTTTCACCCCTATTCTTCCCAGCAAAGTCTCTCCTGCTTCTTAAGCCACATGGCAAAATGGGTGCACCCTAAAGCTACACAGTCCCAACTTTTGCCAAAGCCATGTGATCCCCCAAAAACCCACATGGCCCTTGCACTTGTGTTTAAGTCCTGGCACCAGTCTTCCTCTGCAGCCCCATTTCCAACTCCTCCCACAATCAGTAACACCTGCCAGCATTCCATATTCTTCCAGCTTTACTGGGCAGCCATAATAAGTCAGGGCAGGTGTGGCCCTGTGGCATGGGACCATTCATCTCCAAGTTGTCATGCAGGTGCTATAACCAAAGGGAGTTGCCTTCCAGTTACATCATGGGTTGAAGTCACTCCCAACCCCCTGGCTCAAAGCATGGCCACAGCTATTTCACATATCCATAAAACCAGTTAAAAGTTATAGATAATGTTAAATGACCACACCAGAGGTTAGCTACAAAGCTGTTGCTATGCAAAACAGCTTTCAGTGGCCCTGCTCCATATGTCCCATCCCCTAATTCAGACTTGTGGGGATAAGGATATACTATGTATATATTTTTCTAATATTTCCTGGACACCCTGACTTCTGGACTCCATTACAAATCCCTATTTGAGGCTCCCCTTGGCTGTACCCTGTTACAAGGGAAACGCATAACAAGGTGCTTGGTGGGTGTGAGACCTGGGTGGAGACAAACCCTTGAGTCTGAATAGTTGAAACACTAGGAAGCAGCATGAAGCAGTTCTACTTCTTATTAATAATTGTGTCTCTAGGAATAATAGACTCCAAAGAGAAACAATAAATTATCAAACTTATTGGGTTATGTTTTCCTTTTAATTAAATATTAATTATAACCATACGTTCATTTGGTCATTCAACAAATATTTATTAAACAACTGTCATTTACCTGGTACCATTTTAAGAACTTTGTGAATAATAGTGAACAAAGGACACAAAAATTTCTGTTCTTATGGAAGTTTTATTCTGTTGGAATAAAGAGATTAAAACAAAAATAAGGAAGTAAAACATAAACCATGTCAGATTGTTATAAATAATAAATATAATAAAAATTAAAGTAGTTGAGAGATATGAAATATCGGAGAAGACTGAAATTTTAGATAAGTACAAGGAAGGCATTACTGGGAAGCTGATCACGGACTGAAGACAACAAGGAAATGAGGGAATAGACTGTGTGTGCATCTAGGGAAAGCTTATCCCAAGGTAAAAGAAAGCCCTTGGGACAGAACAAGTCTGTTGAGTTGAATATGCTAGAGCAGCTTAGTGAGTAGGAAAGAGTAGTTGGTGATGAAGTTAGAAAATGTTGTATTCAAACTGCGAGCAAAGGAATCTCCAGACACTGAGAACAGTTTGATGTTAATTTATTGGCCAAGTTTAACCTGCGCAGGGGCGAGCTTCCCAAATGAGACCGTAGTCTCGCAGATACGCAGAGCTGCCGAATGGAAGTCGCGAGCTTCCCAGATGAGACCGTAGTCTCGCAGATACGCAGAGCTGCCGAATGGAAGTCGCGCCTGGCTTACAGACTACTGGGTTTTTATAGGAGCAGGCAAGCAAGCTGGGGATACAGAAGCAGATGTGGCGGTTAGCTATTGGCTTAGTCAAACAAAGCAAAAGTTTCTAATTGGTGGGGGCTGCTGTTGGCGGGCAAATCTTGGCGGGCGGATTCTGCTGGCCCATAAAAAAAAACTTCCTAATCTCATTTGGCCTACCCTCAAGGAACTATTTCTGCCCTTGCCTAA
>PVIA01014821.1:0-25322 GCA_004024845.1 Tonatia bakeri | reverse complement strand
AAGAAGACTCATCAAGAAAAAAAAAAAAAGAGGGAAGACCCAAATAAACACAATCAGAAATGAAAGAGGAGAGATTACAACTGATACCACAGAAACACAAAGGATTGTAAGGAATTACTATGAAGAACTGTATGCCAAGAAATTTGAAAGCCTAGGTGAAATAGATAAATTGCTAGAAAAAGTATAATCTTCCAAAACTTGATTAAGAACAAGCAGAAAGCCTGAACAGACCAATAACAGCAAAAGAAATTAAAGCAGTAATCAAAAAACTCCTGACACACAAAAGCCTGGGACCAGATGGTTTCAGAGAAGAATTCTACAAAGCATTTAAGGAAGAGCTAACTCCTATCCTTCACAGACTATTCCAAAAAAAAAAAAAAAATCCAAAAAGATGGAAGACTCCCAAACTCTTTTTATGAGGCCAGCATCATCCTAATCCCAAAACCAGATAAAGACACAACAAAGGAAGAAACTTCAGGCCAATATCGCTGATGAACATAGACGCTAAAATCCTCAACAAAATATTGGGAAACCACACCCAATAATACATTAAAAAGATCAGACACCATGACCAAGTCGGATTCATCCCAGGGATGCAAGGATGGTTCAATATTCGCAAATCAGTAAATGTAATACATCACATAAACAAAAGCAAAGACAAAAATAACATGATCATATCAATAAATGCGGAAAAAGCATTTGATGAGGTACAGCACCCATTTATGATAAAAAAAACACTCAGCAACATGGAAATAGAGTGAGTATTCCTCAATATAATAAAGGCCGTATATGAGAGACCTACAACCAATATCATACTCAATGGGCAAAAACTAAAATCTTTTCCACTAACATCAGGAACGAGACAAGGTTGTCCACTTTTACCACTTTTATTCAATATAGTATTGGAAGTTTTAGCCACAATGATCAGACAAGAAAAGGAAATAAAAGGCATCAAAATTAGAAAGGAGAAAACAAAACTGTCATTCTCTGCAGATGACATGATAGTGTATGTAGAAAATCCTACAGACTCTGCCAAAAAACTGCTTGACCTAATAAATGAATTTGGGAAAACAGCAGGATACAAAGTCAATATCCAGAAATCAAAGGCATTTTTGTATACCAACAATGAAACAGCAGAAGCAGAAATCAAGAAAAAAAATCCCATTTGATATAGAAAAAAGAAAAATAAAATATCTAGGAATAAATCTAACCAAGGAGGTAAAAGACCTGTACTCAGAAAACTACACAACACTGAAGAAAGAAATTAAGGAAGACAAGAACAAATAGAAATATATACCTTGTTCATGGATTGAAAGAATTAACATAATCAAAATGTCCATACTACCCAAAGCAATTTACAGATTCAATGCAATACCTATTAAAAGTACCAATGGCATATTTCACAGACATAGAACAAACACTGCAAAAATTTATATGGAACCATAAATGACCCTGAATAGCTGTTGCAATTTTGAGAAAGAAGAATAAAGTAGGAGGGATCACAATACCTGATACTAAACTACATTACAAGGCTACTGTAATCAAAACAGCCTGGTACTGGCATAAAAATAGGCACATGGACCAATGGAACAGAACAGAGAGCCCAGAAATAAACCCAAGTCTCTACAGTCAATTAATATTTGACAAAGGGGGCAACAACATAAAATGGAATAAAAACAGTCTCTTCAACAAATGGTGTTCGGAGAACTGGACAGCTACCTGCAAAAAAAAAAAATGAAACTCAAGCACCAACTTACACTATACACAAAAATAAATTCAAGGTGGATAAAAGATTTAAATATAAACCATGTCACCATTAAAGTCCTAGAGCAGAACATAGGCAGGAAAATCTCAGGTATTTCATGCAGAAACATTTTTACTGACATGTCAGCCAGAGCAAGGGACATAAAGGAAAGATTAAACAAATGGGATCTCATCAAAATCAAAAGCTTCTGCACAGCTAAAGAAAACAGTATTAACATAAAAAGAGAACCAACTGTATGGGAAAACATATTTGCCAAAGATACCTCCGACAAGGGTTTAATCTCCAAAAGATATAAAGAACTCACACGACTCCACTCTAAGAAGACAAGCAACCCAATTAAAAAATGGGCAAAGGACTTGAACAGACACTTCTCCATGGAGGACATACAGAGGATCCAGAGACACATGAAAAGATGCTCAATATCGCTAGCTATCAGAGAGATGCAGATTAAAACCACAATGACGTACCACTTCACACCAGTCAGAATGGCCATCATAAGCAAAACAACAAACAACAAGTGTTGGAGAGGTTCTGGAGTAAAGGGGACCCTAGTGCACTGTTGGTGGGACTGCAGACTGGTACAACCACTGTGGAAAACAGTATGGAACTTCCTCAGAAAACTAAAAATGGATCTGCCTTTTGACCCAGCAATTCCACTGCTGAGGCTATATCCTAAGAATCCTAAAACACCAATCCAAAAGAACCTTTGCACCCCAATGTTCATAGCAGCACAATTTACAATACCAAGTGCTGGAAGCAACCTAGGTGCCCATCAGTAAATGAATGGATCAAAAAACTATGGTACATTTACACAATGGAATTCTACACAGCAGAAAGAAAGAAGGAACTCCTACCCTTTGCAACAGCATGGATGGAACTGGAAAGCATTATGCTAAGTGAAATAAGCCAGGCAGTGAAAGATAAATACCATATGATTTCACCTTTAACAGGAACCCAAACAACAAAACAAAGAAACAAGCAAAATATAGTCAAAGACACTGTAATAGAGGACAGGCAGAAAGTGACCAGAGGAGAGAGAAGAGGGAATTTCAGGGGAAAAGGGGAAGGGTTTACAGGAACAAAGTTAAAAGACATATGGATAAAAACTAGGGGGAAGGTGGTAATGGGAGAGAAGTTGGGAGGGTAATGGGAGAGAAGTTGGGTGGGCTTGATTGGGAGTAAAGGGGAGAAAACTGTACTTGAACAATGATTAAAATAAAATTTTTAAAAAAGCAACAGACAAGTGTTGGAGAGGTTGTGGAGAAAAGGGGACCCTAGTGCACTGTTGGTGGGATTGCAGACTGGCACAACCAGTATGGAAAACAGTATGGAATTTTCTCAGAAAACTAAAAATTGATCTTCCTTTTGACTGAGCAATTCCACTGCTAGGATTATATCCTAAGAACCCTAAAACACCAATCCAAAAGAACTTATGCACCCCAATGTTCATAGCAGCACAATTTACAATAGCCAAGTGATGGAAGCAACCTAGATGCCCATCAGTAAATGAATAGATGAAAGAACTATGGTACATCTACACAATGGAATTCTATGTAGCAGAAAGAAGGAGCTCCTACTCTTTGCAACAGCATGGATGCAACTGGAAAGCATTATGCTAAGTGAAATAAGCCAGGCAGTGAGGGAAAATACCATATGATCTCACCTTTAACAGGAACCTAAACAACTAAACAAAGAAACAAGCAAAATATAACCAAAGACACTGAAATAGAGAACAGACTGACAGTGTTCAGAGGGGAGAGAAGAGGGAATTTCAGGGGAAAATGAGAAGGGTTTACAGGAACAAGTATAAAGGACACATGGATAAAAACTACGGGCGGGTGGAAATGGGAGGGAGGAAGGGAGGCCTGGGTGGGTGGGTTGGGATGGGAGTAAAAGATATAAAACTGTACTGCAACAATATTTAAATTTAAAAAAAGGGGGGGGGCAAAGGGACAGCCAGTGTACAGCAGTCATAGTGAGACAAAGCAGTGATCTTTAGAATGGAAACTATGTATTTGTCATGGAAGAAAAGCTACAAAGATTCTAGAATATTGGTCATACTTCCATTGGGTAACCTCCATATTTATTTGAAACACTAATTTGCCTAACCCATTGTTCTAATATCAATACTCCACCCCCACGCTTTCTCACTTATGGGAAAATAACTTTTAAGCTAGCTCAACTAAAGTTTTTTAAATTGAACTTATTAGGGTGATGTTGGTTAATAAAATTATATAGTTTTCTGCTATACAATTCTATAATACATCATCTGTATGTTGTTATTGCATGTTCACCACCCAAGTTGTGTATCCTTCCATCCCGCTTTTATATAGGAGGATATAAAGTATATCCTTCCATCCCGCTTTTTATAAAGGAGGATATAAAGTATATCCTCCTTTACCCGCTTTTACATCCCTGCCCCCTTTTCCTTTACTATCACCATACTGTTATCTGTGTATATGAGGGTGTTTTTTTTCTTTGCTTAATCCCTTTTTTTTAATTGAGCTCCAATTTCTTCCCATCTGATAGCTGTCAGTTCATTCTCTTGTCTATGAGTCTGTTTTTATTTTCTTAGTTTATTTTGTTCACTAGATTCCACATATAAGTGAAATCATATGATACTTGCTTGCTTTTTTCTGACTGGCTTATTTCACGTAGCATAGTACTTTCCAGGTCCATTCACACTGTTGCAAAGGATAAGATTTCCTTCATTTTTATGGCTGAGTATTATCCCATTCTGTGAATGTACCACAGCCTTATTATCCATTCATCTACTTCCAAAGGCTGCTTCCAAATCTTGGCTATTTAAATAATGCAGCAATAACCATAGGGGTGATATATTCTTTTGAATTAGAGTTTCAGCTTTCTTTGGCTATATTCCCAGAAGTGGAATTGCTGGGTCATTAGTACTATTTTTAACTTTTTTGATGTAACTCTATATTGCTTTCCACAGTGGCTGCACCAACCTGCATTCTCAATAATATACAAGGATTCCCTTTTCTCCACATCTTCTCCAAAACTTGATGTCTGTTGATTTATTGATGATAGCCATTCTGACAAGTATGAAGTGGTATTAATTTGCATTTCTCTGGTGATTAGTGATGTCGACATCTTCTGTATGTTTATCGGTCATCTGTATGCCCTCTTTGGCAAAATGTATATTCAGGTCTTTTGCCAATTTTGTAATTACATTGTTTGTTTTTTGGTGTTGAGTTTTGTAAATTCTTTTAAATTTTGGAGATTATCCCCTTGTTGGGTATATCATTAATGAATGTGCTACAGGTTTTCATGTTGTTGATGGTTTCCTTTGCTGAATGCAAACACTTTTTAGTTTGATGTAGTCCCATTTGTTTATTTTTTTGTTTCCCTTGCCCAACATTATACATCAGAAAAAAATATTGCTATGAGAAACATCTGAGATTCTACTGCCTGTTATCTTCTGAAATTGTTACGGATTCCAGTCTAACCTTTAGATTTTTAGTCTATTTTGAGTTTATTGTGTATGGTGTAAGAAAGTGGTCTAGTTTTATTATTACTTTTTGCATATTTCTGTCCAATTTTTCAACATAATTTATTAAATAAACTATCTATAGACTATCCTGAACATTTCATTGGGAAGATCTGGTCACAATCTACCCCTCCTTTGTAAAATATAAACTATATAATAGCACTGGGTTTATTTCTGGGCTCTCTATTCTATTCAACTGATCTATATGTCTGTTTTTATGCAGTACCATACTGTTTTATTACTATTGCCTTAGTCTGATATCAAATAGCATGATTCCTCCAACTTCATCCTTCTTTCTCAAGAATGCTGTGGCTAATTAAGTAACATCATACTTAATTGTGGCATATTCTTAATTATATGATTCCATATAATTTTGGAATATTTGTTCTAATTCTGTGAAATTAGATACCACAGGTATCTTGATAGGAATTGCATTAAATCTATAGATTACTTTGGGTAGTATGGACATTTTAATTATGGTAACTCTTCCTATCCATAAATATGGTATAACCATCCACTTATTTGTATCTTCTTTAATTTCTTTCTACAGTGCCTTGTAATTTTCCAAGTTCAGGTCTTTCACACCCTTCATTAAATTTATTCCTAGGTATTTTATTTTTTTGATGCAATTGTGAATGGGTTTGTTTTCTTAGTCTCCCTTTCCGATAGTTCATTAGTGGTGTTTAAAAATGCTACTAATCTCTGGATATTCATTCTGTAACCCACTACCTTAATGAATTCACTAATTAGTTCTAGTTTTTTGATTGAATATTTAGGGTACTCTATATACAGTATCATGTCATCTACAAATGATGACATTTTGACTTCCAATTTGAATGCCTTTTATTTCTTCTTGTCTGATTGTTGTGGCTAGGACTTCCAGCACTGTCTTAAATAAGAGTGGTGAAAGCAGACATCCCTTGTTCCCTATCTGTAAAGTAATGCTTGTAGTTTTTGCCCATTGAGTATGATGTTGGTTATGGGTTTGTCATATATGGCTTTTATTATGTTGATATATGTTCCCTTTACTGCCACTTTGCTAAGAACTTTTATCATAAAATGGGTGCTGGATTATATCAAATGTTTTTTCTGCATCTACTAATGTAATATGTTTTTTATACATTATTTTGTTTATGTGGCATATCATGCTTATTGATTTGTGAATATTGTACCAATCCTGCATTCCTGGAATTAATCCCACTTGATCATGGTGTATGACCTTTTCAAGGTATTCCTGGATCTGGTTTGCTAAGATTTTGTTCAGGATTTTGGCACGTAAGTTCATCAGAGATCTCTCCCTATAATTTTCATTCTTTCCTGTGTCTTTATCTTGTTTTGAAATTAGGATAATGCTGGTCTCATAAAATTAGTTCAGGAGTCTTCCTTCCTCTTAAATTTTTTGGAACACTTTGAGGAGAAGTGTTAATACTTATTTCAATGTTTGGTAAAATTCATCTGTGAAACTATCCAGTCCAGGACTTTTTTTTATTGGAAGATTTTGATTACTGCCTCAATTTCACTAGTTGTAATCTGCCTATTTATATTCTCTGATTCTTCATGATTTAGTTTGGGAAGATTTTGTTTCTAGGAATTTACCCATTTTATCCAGGTTGTCCAATGTCTTGGCATATAGTTGTTGGTAATATTTTCTTACAATCCGTTGCATTTCTTTGGTGTCAGTTGTTACTTCTTTCATTTCAGATTTTATGTATTTGGGTTCTCTCTCTCTAGCTCTCTTTTTGATGAGTCTGATTTAATGTTCATCTATATTGTTTATCTTTTCCAAGAACAAGCTGTTGGTTACATTGATCTTTTGTATTTTTTTTAAGACTCTATTTCACTTACTTCTCTTCTGATCTTTATTATTTCCTTCCTTGTACTCACTTTGGACTTTTGTGGTTAGTAAGTTCTTTTAAGTGCAGATTGTTTATTTGAGCTTTTTCTTGTTTCTTGAGTTAGGACTGTAATGCTATGTATTTCCTCTTAGGATTGCTTTTGCTGTACCCCATAGGTTTTGGGTTGTTGTGTTGTCATTTTAATTTGTTTCAGGTATCTTCCATTTTTCTCCCTTGATCTCATTGTTAACCCATTCATTGCTGAGTAACGTTATTTAGCCTCCATGTCTTTTTCAGTTTTATTATGATTTCTAGTTTTATACCATTATGGTCAAAGATATTTGCTATGATTTCAATCTTAAATTAATTGAGAACTTGTTCTGTGTCTTAATATATGATCTATCCTACAAAATGTTCCATGTGTGTTTGAAAAGAATGTATTCTGTTGCTTTGGGATGAAATGCTCTGAAGATATTAAATCCATTTGATGACCTAGTGTGTCATTTAAGTCAACTGTTTCCTTGTTGATTTTCTTTCTGGAAGATATATCCACTGATGTCAATGTGGTGTTAAAACCACCTACTATGAATGTATTACTGTTATCCTCTCCTTTTATGTCCATTCAAGATTTGCTTTACATATTTAGGAGCTCCTATACTGGGTGCGTAAATGTTTACAGGATTATATTCTCTTGTTGGATTGTTCCCTTTTTCATTATGCAGTGTCTTTCTTTGCCCTTTACTTTAGCCTGTTTTAAAGTCTGTTTTGTCAGATATAAGAATTGCTACTCAAGCTTTTTTTCCCTTTTCCATTTGCATGATATATGCTTTTCCATCCCTTTACTTTTAGTCTTTGAGTATCTATTGTTCTTAGGGATCTCTTGTAGACAGCATATATATGGATCTCGTGTTTTGTTTTTTTAAATATATTTAGCTAACTTGTCTTTTGATTGGAGCATTTAAGTCATTTACATTTAAGGTGATTAATAACAGGTACATATTTATTGCCATTTTATTCCTTTTAACTAGGAGTATGTTCCTATTTCTTTTTCTTCTACTTTTGGCTGCCTCTTTGTGTATTCTATATATCAGCTCTGCTATGACTCCCAGTCTTTGTGGGGTGGTCTTATGTAGTAGACGTCCGGTGGGACTGAACGCTGTCTCTTTGATGCCCTGCACTGGGTGCTGCAGGAATGTCCATTGTGTGGATTATGTAGGTACTTACTGAGTCTTGATTGCTATTGGCCTGTTCATGCATGGGATTAACCCTCAGGCTGTCTGTGAGGCTCAGCCCTGACAATGGTGTGCAAGTTGTTGTGCAGGAGCTGACCACATGATGGGAAATTTACCTCAGCAGGGCTACCCCTAACCCTAAGGACACGTTTATTGGAGCTTATTGGATCCTGCTCTGGTGTTGCCTAAAGATAGCCATTGGGTGTGTTGGGTCTGGGTCTCTTGTGCAGACCAATGTCAGGCACCTTCTGTACCTGGCCTTTTGACGTGTTTGGAGCTACAAGCAATCCAGTTAGTGGTTGCCTCTGCTGGGCTCAGTTGTATGGGAGGACCAAGCTGTGCACCAAGGCTAGTTTTCACCAGCACTGTGCCTCAGGGGATGTCCGCTAGTCCCATAAGAACCCCAAGATCTGCCTCTGGTTGCTTGTTAAGCTCAGTCACTGAAAAAGCCTCTGGCTAAGTCAGGAGGATGGGGCTAGTGGATCTCTGTGAGGAGGTGCCAGTTAGGTTTCAGGAAAGGTGGTGGGAATGGACCTCACTACAAAGCCACGTGACTCAATCCACCCAGTATTTTGCCCCATCTCAGAAGGGTGGAGCCACTAGTTGAATGGGTGGGGCTTCTGAATTCAGGATGGTGTTTTTTTTTGTGACCTCTTGTGAGGTAGCAGGTTCAAAGGAAACTGGGGGAAATGTCCCCAACCCAAAGCCAGACAACTCAGTCACTGATACCCGAAGTCTGCCCAGACCTCTCTACATTGTGGCCAAGGCAGCAGACTCCTCAGTAGTGTCAAAGTTCCACAGGGTGGGGCTGGAGTCAGAAGGGTTAGAACAAGTGTTTCCCCAGGCTGATGCCACAAGGTGAGTACTCCAGCAAAAAGAGATGGTATCTGTGGTATGGGAAAATGACTCAGCACAGGTATCCAGGCAGTTGTCCCCTCAGCTCTCTCCCAAGTCACTAACCCCAGACCCCTCACACAAGTCCCCTGCTCTACCTTCCCCCCATTGGTGCCTGCTGACAATATTTTGTGCTTTCGCATTTTAAGAGTGTGTGTTTCCAGTGGGCTGTCTCTTCCTTATGGACAGATACCTCACTGCTTTCCGCAGCTAGATGTTACATGGGAGCTTCTTGACTTTGGTGGTCTGCGTTGAAGAACCCAGCTTGGAGTTTAGGCCCCACGCTACTTAGGGGAAAAATACCCCCCTGGTCAATCCCCACAGATGACACATTCCTCTAGAACCTCAGTTGCCACCAGTGGGAGTGAAGTCAGTCCTTTTCATGTCTGTCCACACAACTTAGCCCGTCCTTTCTACCAGACTTGATGCGGCTGCTTCTGTAAGTCCTTGGTTGTTATGACTCCCCTCTTCAGCTAGTCTTCACTTGGTTATTTGGAATGATTATTCTTTAACTGGAATTTGTTTGGTCCTGGGAGGTAAGCATAGCTTCCACCTCATCACTATCTTCAATAATGATTTGACTTTTCAGCTTTTAAGAACTTCAGGTGTGGCCATTAGAGGGGACTGTGAAGTACTACTCCCCTACTCTCACTGTTCCTGTTTATTCAAGGGTTGCAGATGCTGCCACCAGGGGACTGGGGCTCCTCAGAGAGGGAGCACCACAAACCCTCTCAAAGCTCAGAGGCCACAAAGTCAAACTAGTTTTAAGTTATGGGTTTGAGCAATGATTTCAGAATCCAAAGGAATTAGAATACAGATAGATGCGTCCTTCTGGTGGCCATTCAGCCACCAAACACTGCTGAAGCAATTACGTCCAGTCCCCAGAGGATCCTTCAACTCCCCACCAAGAGCCCAAGTGTGAGGCAAACTAGAAAATACAAAATGGGAGGAGCAAGAAACTTGACTAGTTCAATAGAATAGGATAAAAATGAAGGCAGACTGGTAATGTCCAAGTATTTTAATAAAAACAATGGTTAAAGATAATTTAAAATACTTCTATAAGGAATTAAGAGAAAATCTAATTAAAATATCCCTTGTCCTAGTAGAGCCAGTTTCATTTTCTTGCATTTTCAGTGTATATAAAATTGGTGCAATTTTGCCACTCATCAATAGAAATCTTTATTTTAAAATCTTTGATTTTAAAGGGCTGCCCCATGTACAAACTGCCTGAGAAGCCACACCCAACTATCTCAATTTTTTAGAGGGAATTTAAAGCCTGAACCGGTAAGAGGTAGAGAACTTTCCTACGACTTCCTGACCTTCCTTCCATTAGAGCCTTCTTCAGGACAGGACAGAAAACTTAACTGAATTCCCCTATTAAGCTTTCTTTTCTACCATGAAGCCTTTAAAATACTGTTCAAAATAGTTTGAAATAAATTAAATCTACCCATAGGATGCCAATTAAATCTACCCATAAGATGCACACACAACCCAGGCTGAGTAAATGTTTGAAGCTGACTGGGGAATTAAGGAACATTTAAGTTTTTGCAAGGCAGTCTGCTTGAGCAGACTCAAGGAATGAAAATTAAAGAAAGTAGGGTATCCACAGCACATGTAATTGTGTATACAAAGACATACAAGTGTTTACAAAAATGGTATGGCTTGAATTAGCTTTATTTATATATATATATACCTGAAAGTCATAGTACAATCAGCAAATCATTGCAAATAAAAAAAGAAAGTACTTTAATAGATCACAAATCTAAATATTTATAAATAAAAAAAATGCACCAAATTCTACAACGATTGAGGTGAATCTGATTTTAAAAACACAAGTTTTAGTCCTGGCTGGTGTGGCTCAGTAGATTGAGCGCTGGCCTGTGAACCACAGGGTCACCAGTTCAATTCCCAGTCAGGCCACATGCCTGGGTTGCAGGCCAGGTCCCCAGTGGGGGACACACTAGAGGGAACCACACATTGAGGTTTCTCTCCCTCTCCTTCTCCCTCCCTTCCCCTCTAAAAATAAAATAAAATCTTTAGAAAAAATTAAAAAATAAAAATAAAAACAAGTTGTAAAGTAAAGGTAGTTTTTTATGGAAAGGATGTTTAGCAAATTATAGTAATGCCACTGTCCAGCTCTTATACACCTTTAACACATTCAATCACAGGACTACATAATATGTGCTCAATGCAATGACAGATTTCCATAATGTGCAATATACCAACTTAAGAACTGCACTAAATAGAAAACAAACCCAGCAACTTAGCAAGACAAATATGTATACAATTTTAATAACAGCAAATATTAATAGTTTTGTTAAATATCTTCTTTTAGGTATAAATAGAGTTTAGAAGGGAAACATCTGGCACACTCTAGGTCAGACAGAAATCTGATCAGAAACAAAACAACTAATATTTCCAAAGCTTTCCAGTGACCTCAAAGTGACACATACGCAACTAGGTATACTTCAGATGTCTTAAATTGTCATTAGTTAACTTTCAGTAATTGATACTGATACTGTACTATGTTTATAAATCACTAAGGCAGGTTTTGCTTCCTGTGGTATTCTTGCAATGTTTTCATTTGTAATGAAACATGCACAAAGAACTCTGCTTACACTAAAGCAAGGAAACAGGTTACCGTGGAATAGTAAGGCACTAAGAAAGGCAGCAGGTCATATATAGTTACCTCCTTCTGGGCAAAATCCCTGCCCTAAAAACTGTGCAACCTACTACCTCTTCCCAGGAACCCTTTTGTTTTTCTTGCCAGTCTTCTACTTGGCACAGGCATTTCAAATTAACCTGTTAAATTAGGCTTTGGTTTTTCTTTTTTACCTGAAGTCAAACCAATTAGAATTTCACTGATGCTTTACAAAAGCTACTCACCATATGACCTTAGTGAAAACCAGAAATGTATTTCCTTCAACTCAAACCTCTTGTTATAAAGAAACAAAAATTCAATTACATCAGAAGATGCAAACCAGAAACCTAATGTCTACTTCTTTTATTGTTGGAGCCACAGTTAAAATACTGAATCTCATAAAAGCCCCAGCCTCTCTTAATAAGCTGGAAAAGTAGGCATCACTGTGAGTAAATCCTGCCTATAGCCAACTGGAACAATTTAACTTATTGCTAGTCCCTTTTAGATGTCAGATGTTTCCTCGGTTATGGCCCTCCCCTCCTGAGCCCAGGTATTTTGAGTTTTTGATCTTTCAATCATAGTAAGTGGAAGGAAATTCTCATCACCTCTGTACTGCTACCAAAAACAAGCTTTTAGAGACTGTCACACTTAGTCCCTTTACGTACTTTTACAAAATGTAGCAGTTCTCCATAACTTGATTAATGTATTGGACTTGGCTGGTAAGAGTATGAAATGGGTCCTTAAATAATTAATAAGAGAAATTCACTTTTCTACAGACCTTAGTTATTAGTCTCCAACTGCAGAGTGGTGATGATATCCACAGTGGAGGCAACACATGTCCGAAAACCCCATGTTCAGAAATTTAAACTCCATGACTGCAATCACCACACAAGCTGGTGTTAATATTACATCAAACAGAACTTCTTGACCCTTGAACTTTCCCACTTTTCTTTGGTTCACTGAAAGTCAATGAATGTAAAAGGTTCCCCTCCCCCCTCATATTTGTATCTTCAGTTTATAATAAAAATCAATTCTGGACCATGCGGGTGTCCATATGTACATCAGAGATGAAACAAAAAGCACTATTTCAGCCAAGAGAAATCATCTGGGTTGGACCCACTAAAGAGAGAAATCTGATGTTTTCTCTCATGTGAAGTTCCTGCTGCCAATGCGCTGCACTGTGATTATCTTAAATTAGTGGCTGACAACCTTTTTCATCTCAGAGTACACATAAACTCTAATTTCTAAAATTCTGCAGCACAACAACAAATAATATTTTTGCTGGTAAGACAAAAAATATGTATAATTTTGATTCATCCACACCAGATGGCTATTACTATTTTTTTTTTTTGACACTATGGGAAGAGGTCAGTGGCCCTCACTAAAGTCAGGTGTTGTAGGTTTTAAAAATTCTTGCATCACACCAGTTTAAATTGTTGTCTTAGATATTAAAATTCAGGATAAATGTAAATACCTGGGAAGAGGTGACCTCTCGCTCACCTCCACATTTTGCCTCTTTTCCAAAAATGAAATAAACAGCAAGCACTTGAAACAGGGAACTTTTAGGCTTGCTTGATTACAAAAGGCCAAGGCAACATGCCTTGGCCAATGGATAAGAGCTGAAACATGGGCCTCCATGGGTATTAGAAATCAATTAGCACTTTCTAGCATTACCCTCACATTTTCTTTAAAACAACAAACTATGGATTTTCCTATGTAACAGCTTTAGGGGATCCACCCTCCACCCTGTGAATAAAGGACTACTTCACATTTGGGGGACAAAGCTGAGGTCTTTGTACTTAACCAAGGAACAAGGGTAGAATCTAGAACCCAACTCTCCTTTTCCAGGCTGAAGAGATGGAGCTATCCAAATTATCACACCAATGAAGCAGTGGTTAACAACAATGCCCAAGGCTATCCCAAAACCCAAACTGGGCAGAATGAATCATAATCAACCTGACTCCATTTCAGCTCAAAGAGTGACTTCTGATTCTATATTTACCTCTATCACCCAAGACCTCCCCCAAACATATGAAGCAAGATGTTGAATGACAAGCCTATTCACAATTCCAAAAGAGCCTCCTCTCCTATTGGAAGACTGCCTGAAAATCAACTTATTTATTACTCTTTGAAATTTTTGTTTAAATTTCTGAAATATACCACACGTGAAAAATGTTAAGTTGCTGTCTACTGAACAGAGAAAATTAGCAACTGATATAGAAAAAGAATACTATAAATATAAGACAATGTCAAAATTAATTCTTCTGAGTCTTAATATCATCTACATAAAAACAAAATGCAGCAAGTCTACTCCTCAGGGAAGGCAATAGATTGTATAGTTATCTCCTGAACAGGGTAAAATAACTACCCCACAACTATACAATCTACTACCTCACTCTGATAGAGCAATCTTTTCATCTGGAATGGAAAGCACAATCTTTTTCGAAAGAAAATGCAACATAAAATTATCAGCATCAATCAAAATAAAACATGCGAATATTCTGATATACAGAAACGAGAAGCAAAAAGTATCTCCTTCCCATTCAGTCTAAAGTTTGTAATGTCTAAAAGAATAAGCTACTTGTACATCATAAAGAAATGGTACACTATTAGCATTTTTACACAAGTTAATCTTAAACAGACACTGTGCAATTAGTTATCAACTTCCTACGACACCACCAGAATGCAGATTTTTCTATCACGTTAGGAAAGACAGTAGATTGTATAGTTATCTCCCAGTGGTGGGTGTGACCCTAAAACTATACAACCTACTACCTCATCCCACAGTGAAGAGAACATCCAGGGTGAATGCTGAAAAGGGACCGCAGTGGAGCACCACAGGAAGGCTTTCTACTCAGGTAATCCTGGTTCTCCTGTGTGATTAAAGGAGGGGAAAAAAAATATTAGAGCACTTTCTTTCACTTAATTTGCATTTAAGTTTACCTGAAAAACCTTCCAAAAATCAGCAATTTAAATTATAGCTATGTATTACTTTTATTTCCTGTATTTGGTTAATGTATTATTTTAAATACTTGTTTATCTAAATCTATTCCTAATACCATATATTTATAAGACCCAGAAATCACCTTTTTATATCACTTACCTGATTATCAACTTTTATTTTATAGTTGCTAGAAATAAATTCATAAAATCACTTACCCTTCCTAAAGATACACATATATGCACACATACACACCCCTTATAAAGGCATTTAAGAACACCTCTAACAAAATCTAATGACTTTAAAAAGTCCTATACTTCATGCATACTCCATGATTAATACGTAATACAGATACAAAACCATATATACAGAGATCCTAATTTTAACTTTTTTCTTTTTAAAAAATGTATTTATTTATTTTTAGAGAGGGGGAAGAGATGAGAGGGAGAGAAACGAAAACGTGTGGTCACCTCTCGTGCGGCCCCTACTGGGGGCCCAACTTTGCTCATAACCCAGGCATGCACCCTGACTAGGAATAGAACCAGCAACCCTTTGGTTCAAAGGCTGGTGCTCAATCCCTTGAGCCACACCAGCCAGAGCAGGAGATCCTAATTTTTAGATTAACCTAAGTCTTGTTTTCTATGCCACCAAAGGTGCTCTGAGGATCAAAGGCAGGAACCAAGATATTTAATACCCCAGTACAATAACCTCTGAACTAAGTAATATGAATATGATCAGTTTGTTTTTGTAATCAAAATCGTAATACTCAAATTAATCTGAACCATATTAAATACTAGTCTTCAATTTACAGATTTTAAGAGTTAACTACTGTAAAGATACTTACTTTTTAAGGTATGCACTGAATTTAACATCAAAGAAAGTGACTAAGTAGTGACTCAGTAACCAAAACATGTAATCAAAACAATGCAATACAAAGTACAGAAATAAATTCCTTACATTGGGTCAATTGATTTTCAACAAGGATGCCAAGCCGATTCAATGGGGAAAGAAGTTTTTTCAACAAATATGGCTGGGACAACTGGATATCCACATGCAAAATAATGAATTTGGACTCCTGCTTCACATCATAAAAGTAACTTTAAGACACATCACCTATTTTAAAAGAAGGACAAAGGATCTGAAGACATTTCTTCAAAGATATGGCTCATAAGCACAAATAGTAAATAAGACCCTCGACACCATTTATTCTTCATGAAGAAAACCAAAACCAAACCACAATGAAATAGCACTTTCAGAACCACTAGGATGGCTATAATTAAAAATAGAGATCAGAAAGACAAATAAATATTGGTGAGGATGTGGTGAAAAAAGATCACTAGTATACTGCTGACAGAAAGGTGAAATGGTGCAGATGTTTTGGAAAACTTTAGCAGCTCATCAAAAAGTCAAAGTTACCACATGCCCAAGCAATTTCACTTACAGGCATGCTACTCCCAAGAGAATTAAACACAAAAACATGTACATGAATGTTCATAGCAGTAATACTCAGTTGGAGTCAACAAAAACCAAACTTCAAATTCTGGCTGCCCTACTCACTCACTGCCATTGAAACTTTGTGCAAGTAATTTAGGCTTTCTAATCCCTTCAGCTTTTGTAGCAATCACCAACAGACTGAACTAAATAATCTGTGAGAATTAAGGAGAAAGACTTAACAGTCACCCAGCACACCAAAAAGCCCACATTTGCCATCTTATTTAATAGTCATCACTGGTTCTTAGAAGTTTAATAACTTGCCCAAATTAGCAGAGGTTAACACTGGACCTCCAAACTCACCATACTTGAGCCAATTTCTACTCTGTAAGGCCAGATGATTCGAGGTAAGAACATGCAGACAACTGTATCTACAAAGTCAAGCCTTTCTAACCCAAAATCTTTCCAGAGAACCAACGCAGTTCTTTCATACTACTGTAAACCAGTGGGTATCTCTACCCCAACCCTCAAACCTGACCAATGTTCTCATTGAAGAAAAAAAAAACAAAAAAACAAAAAACATGTTTGAACCCTCATAAACATGGGACTCTAAAATGCAATATATGCATAATCAAAGATGTATTCATTTTTTAATCTTGGCAAGTGTGGCATGTCCTATTTTTCTTGACCCAGCAATATAAATAGGTACTATGTTGGTAGTAAGCAATCTGGCAATTTACATACCAAGGGCTATTAAAACCATCCTCAATTTTGGGATAAATATATATAAATATAATCCAAAAGTTGGGTGTTGAGGGAAAAAGGACAGAAGAAAGTCATCAACTATGTAACATCACTATTCATCAGAGCAGTGGTTTCTACCTTTCCATAATCCACAAGAAAAATATTTTATATTTCTAAATAGTACATGACTATAGCTACTAATAAAATATCAATATTGTTCACAAATCACTAATCCTTATGCTTACATTTTATTATATATGATAAATTAATTTTGTGGTCCACTGATGGTTCTCAGACTGCAGTATTTTAGAAAACATTTGATTAGAGCAAATTTTGGAAGTAGTATCTAATAGCTGAGGAGGCACTGTTAGTAAGCAAGCTTTCGGAAACACAGAACAGAACCCATATACAAGAATTTATGGATTATCAGAACCAATGGAAATATTCAGTAAGGGATAAAGTGAAGTAAAAACCCTAATGTGTATACTGATCACAACCTTATAATGCTTGGCTTTGGGGAAAGAGAAAAGAGTGGGTAATTAGTGTATTTTCTGTTCTTGCGATTTCCCCCTCTACAGTCAAAGTATATTGCAGAATCAGAGAGCTAAATTCTTAAAATAGGCTAAACTCAGTCCAGAAGCAAACTTACTCTACTTTCTAAATACTTAATACCTATTAAGGAGCTTGAGTTTCTGAAGCTAAAATATTCTTCCAGAAATCTGTGCTGCCTACCTTTTACATTAATTTACATACTCTTATAAACAAAGTAGCTGAGAAAGCTTTAAGTCTTCATTCACATGCCATCTTATGGTTATATAAATTTCATTTTTACCAAACTTCCATGCAAATAATATGAACTACTTCCTTCAATCGCATCATTCAGTTTCACTTGATTATCAAATATAAATCAGAACTACAACACTGGCTACTTAATACAAGATTTCCTTTGATCTCAAATACCCAGGGTTCAACATTAATGTAGTTACCTGATGATGCTGGCTGAATATTAAAACATTATTATTTACTCAGTGAAGTCTCCAGTAGTAGCACTCTGAGTCATTTGACAGAGGATTTGCAGTATTTTTAACAATAGATCACTCCATCAATGTAAAATTACTTATGAAATTGACAAGATAAAGTTTTTAGACACAACTAAAGTTAATCTAATTCTAACCTAAGATCTCCGTTTCACATCCTACCAAACAATGCACCAAAATTTTAAATAGCTAAACGCTAGGCCATGTTTTCCAAAAGGACCACTTTTTCATTTACTTAGACGCACAACAGGCACATAAAATGCTCTTGATTAGAATAAATTATCTAAATTCTAACATTTTTATAAAAGGTAACATGTCAAGTGAACTCCCGGTATTCCTTTGTAAATTTTCAAATTCAAACTGTTAATTTGGGGCCAACATTTCTGCTACAAGTGCACTGTTACCCCTGTATACCTAAGTAAACTCTGCTACAAACCCTATAATGCATGCAAATACTTAGGGTAAGGTGGTTTTCCACTTGGCTGACTTTTCTGCTTAACAGTCCTTTTAAAATCTACCCTCCCACCCTTCTTTACAACAATGTGTCCCCAGGCTGAAATCACTATATAATCTATACATCCCCCAAATCAAAAAAAGGTAGGCTCTGTTTACTCTAGCAGACAATTTCATAGTCTACACTATATAAGAGTGCATTCACTAAAAAAAAAAAAAAAAAAAAAAAAAAAAAAAAAAAAAAAAAAAAAAAAAAATCCCCTTTTATACATGAAGTAATCTCATAACTGACCAAATAAAAACAGGACCAGGGGTAGGGGACTCCCAAGTGAATAGGAGTAACTTCATAACACTGTCACAAAGCAAACAAAACAAAAGCTCCCAAATCACAATCATCATTAATATCTAGCATTTTAAAACAGATCCTCTAAAATCTCTTAAAACACTCCTAGACAAACACTTAACCGTGTAGCTGTCAGCTGTCTCAGGATACTTAAATCTTAGACCTAGGAAACAGCCTAAAAAAATTACCTGCAATTTCCTCACATTTGATGAGGCTATGGAAAGCATAACATTTTTGACCAATAATATGAAACGGCAAATACTCATGTAGAAATTTAATTATTGAAAAAAATCTAGACAATCCACTCTAATTGCTTCTGTTCAGGAACCATTAGCCACATGTAAGTACTGAGCAATGAAAATGCAAACAGCCCAAAGTGAAATGTGAACTGTAAAATACACTCTAAATTTCAAATACTTAGTATCAGAGAAAAAATGTGGTGGCTCTCATTTTATCTGGTTATTTAATGAAGTACACTCTTAAGCAATTGTGCAATACTTAGAACACCCAACACAGGCAAAGAGCTTGCAATGGCTAGGCCTCTTTTGCTCCTGTAGAGGTCACATGAGGCAGTGTTGACAACTCACTACTGGGACTGGGGATCCAGATTCTTTGATTCTCTTGTAGCCATGGAAAAAAATCATTGGCAATTAATACAGGGTGGAGAAGATCCTTTATTGTCTAAATAAAATCTCAGACTATTAAAATATTAAGTGACTAAAAATACATACTGGTCATTTATGGCAAATTTATTTTCCCCCTACTCCTGAAAACTAATGTGAGGGAAACATGCTTCATGAAATACAAATAAACAGGGCAGCTTTTAATATTCTTCAAAGATCAGTGTTATGGAGAAAATATCCTTTAGAGAAGGGGTGTTTGCCAGACTTTTCTGACAACCTCAGAACAAGTATTTTGCAGAAATATACATGCCTAGAGCTGAAACCTACTAATATTTTACATTCTATTTTTTAAGAAATTCTGATCACCGCCCACTAAATTGATTTAATGACACACTCAATCAGGATCTACAGTTTGAAACACTGACTTAAGCTCTTAATGTTGTGCAATTCCCACTATTAGTAACAGTTACTACATTACCTATTAAAACATCACAAATACAGATATTTGTGAAGTACACAAATATCTAGTGTGCAAGAAATTCTAGTTAATGCTAACAGGAATAAAATGCCCATTAAGGAGTAAACACTGGAGACCAACTTGTGTGACATTGATCTTTCACTCTGTAAAGCTGAACTGAGCGATTTACAATTTTTTTTTTTTTGTTAAGACTTGCAAAATTCTTGGAGTCTCTGAAATTCGACAGAGCTTTAATTTCGTGAAGAGGAGGGAGGACCCACACAGCCTGTTTCAAGAGGAACCTACCCTCTAGCTGTCAATGGAAAATGACTATTCAAAGAGTTCATTTCTTCCCCCACATCAACTCTAAATGTCTGCACCCTAGTAACACATTTTAAAATGCTACTTAAATCAAACACCCTCACAAAACGCACTCAAAGTAACTTACTAGTTTAAAAGTATTTACTTCTTTAGCCACACACATACTCCGATCATACTGTAAGAGAACCTGATGGCCAAATGGCAGAAAAATCTGGACATAAATAATTACTTTCTAAAATACATGTAAGTTACTACTGAATGATTTCCAGCTCAATATAAATAAAACCAGTGGAATTCTAAATGAAGTTTTAACTTACGAACTGAATGCCAAAAAGACAGTGTTTATCAGTAAAGTTAAAAAAAAAAAGTAAACTCATTCCTCTAATCTCCTGATTTAATTGAAGAATTTAACACTAACTGTACCCAATGCCTTCTTTCCGTCTGCCAACCCTCTGGTAAATAAGAAGTCTATTAAAACACACCCTCACCTCTAACACAGAAGGAAGGGGTCCAGGCCCTACTGTAAAAGTTGGGAGAGACGGAGGCCATTGCTGGCCAAGGACATAAAGGTTATACATTCCTTACACCGGGGCCCGCCAAGGATGTGTACCAGCCAGCCTGGTTCCAGGTGTGCAGCCCCACTCACGGTTAGGGCTGCTGGCGGTGGCCCCGATCACCAGGCACAAAACCGTTCCCCGGGATTCCACTTATTCCCTCCCGACCCACTATCCCACCAAGGACGGTGGCCGTGGCAGACCCGGCAGCACGGCTGCTCCGGAATTATGGCTACGCTCGGCGGAGCGGATTAGGGGCAAGGAGCCAGCCCAGGGACTGCCAGCCCGCACCCACTTTATCGGGTCTTCCCCTCCCGCCACTTCCTACCTTCCCTCCCGCATCCCGGCCCCCAAGGCCAAGGTCTCCCCGGCCCACAAACTTGATAGCGGAAGTGATGTTGGGAGACCTGGCGACTACAGCAACCAGTCATGCAAAAGCGGGAAGAAGCACCAGCCAATCGGCGACAACCGTGGGCCGGACTTCCCCGCCCAAGTTTGATTGAAGCGGGGGGTGGGGCGGGTTGAAGAATGTGAAGAATGACCCCTCCCCCCAGTCCATGAGGCGCTGGGCGGGAAGCGGAGGGGGTTGGGGCTAGCTGGTAGCGCCACGCGGCACCCATCCCCCGCCTGCGCCACGGCCACCCGCGGTCCCCCTAAAAGTCCTGCCCACCCACCCAGACCCCCAGGCCTCTTACAGTAGGCCCCATCGCTCTCATCCCAACGCTCCCGGGAGTCCAAGCTAAGGAAAATGGCGAAGAGCCAGCGCGCGCCGTCCGTCTTACCCTACCTACCTCGGGCTCGTAGAGAAGGTCGCTGCCTGCAGCCGCCTTCCGTAAGAGTGGGCCAGGCCCTCGTGTCCACCGCCGCCGCCGCCCGCCGTCACCCGAGAGTCGCGCGCGAAGACCAGGGCAGGAACGCGGGCTGCAGGGCCGCGGGACCAAAGGGAAACCAGCGCGGGCGCCCGAGTGTCGGTGCGGGGGTGGGAACTAGTGCAAAGCGCGAGCCAATTGGCTGAACTGCCTGACTGACGTGCGCCTCGCCCTTTCGCCTGGGTGGAGCCGGGAGCCGGGACCCACCCAGTGCTGGGCGGTCACCGCGGGAAGGGCGCACGGGCCCTCCCACCCAGTCCGCTCCCAGTTTCCCATTGGAACAGCCAGAGAGTGGCTGGGCAGTATTTCGATCCTCAACCCTCGCGCGTGATGGACAGTCGCCGTCCTGTGGCGGCCGAGAGCGCGGTGGGCCTCGGTACTCCGCGGGACTCCTGCCTTGTGCCTAGGACCGTACACAAGGGCCGCCCCGCAGTTTACCCAGTTATAGATAGGGCCGTCGCTTCAGCCGACTGCCTCAGATTTGAAGATTCTTGTCTTCAGATACTTTTCGAAAACAATCCTTAATTCTCCTATTTCAAAAATTAACCTAAAGCATCGTTCCCGTATGCCCCTCAGGACTTCCCAGACTAGGATCCTGGAGAGCGCTGGTTAGGTCTGTCTGGCAACCGCGGGCCCCCTCCCACCCACCTCCTCGTTGCGCTTGTTTCCACCTACGGTAACTTTGCGCTTAAGATTTTAAAGAATATTTGCATCCTCACAAGTAATATATGTTTTAACGGCACTTACAGTATACCCGTTGCGTTTATATTTATGATCTCACTGTTAGTACATGCAAAAAATGCCAGAGCAGTTAAGAAGGTACAGTTTCTTGTACCTTCTTACAAAAGGTACAAAAGGGGGGGGGGACGAGGAGGGGGCTGAAGTGAACAAGAAACTAGAAGAAAGAAAAGGAGCTTGGGCCTGTAAGGTGAACAGGAATTAGGAAGGACTTTTAACTAAAAGACAAATGGGAAAAACAATTTTGTAAAATCTGTAACCGCCAAAACATTAATTTAAATGTCTAGTAGTTAAAAGCAAAGATCTGAAATCAGATTGCTGAGTTTGAACTCCAGTTCTGCCACTTCCACACTTCACAGCTATATAACATTTGGCAAATTGCTTCTTTCTGTCCCTCAAGTTCCTTAAATATAAAATGGGGGTTATACCAATACTATTTACCTTATAGAACTTGTTGTAAGGATTAAACATTGCAAATACTTAGAACAGTGCTTGGTGCATATAAGCAATATATAAATATTTGTTAATATACTAACCTTAATATATAAAGTGGATTTTTTTCAAATCAGAAAAGATAAAGGATATAAATTAGCAATTTAAAACAAATAAAAATGGCCAACAAATGTGAAAATATTTTCATTCTCATTAGTAATCAAAAAATGCAAATCACATCCATCTCCCAGTTCATGACAGATCATCACTTAAACATTCCCTGAAAAGCTATGATGGTGATGTAGGCCTATAGTGGTCAATATGGGAAGATTGTCAGGGTTTTGTTGTTATTTGAGATACAAGGTTACAAAGTAATGTGTATGACATGACTGCATAAATCTTAACAGCTCTAGAATTATTTGTGATCTTTGTCTTTACACATTTCTGGGTTCTTAGCAATATGTATTTATTTCATAATCAAGAAAACTATAAGTATAAAAACATTGCCAGAGACAATTGGTTGTCCTGTCAACCAACTGTTGTTGGTGCCAATTCAACGCCAGAATGAAAAAGGAAATTTTATGCCAACAGCTCAACAGTGATATAGCATGACTGTGAATACAGACCTGCTGTGCAACAGCACAACAGTGCTAGAGCAAAACTGCATGGCTGTAGAACAGTTCAATTGTGATGCCACTCAGGCAGCAAACATCTTGGGTGTTCCACCTCTAGCCAAGTAAGCACAGTTCAGGCTCTGGTGAGCTAGATGGGAATTGGCTTATGTGGAAGAAGTCCATACCCTAGTCCCTGATTGGTCCACCCTCATGCAAATAAGGACACCAAATTCTGCGAATTTGATTGGTCCAAAAGGCACTGTCCTGATTCATCAGAATGGAGCTGCTCTGATTGGTTGGAGCTGTGCAGTTCCCATTGGATGGAGAACACCTCGATTCTACTGCATGAAATAGGACTTCAGAAAACCTTTGTAAAGGTTGGCTTAAATAGCAGAAACACAGTGCAGGAAGGCTTTGTTACAACTGAAATTTGCCTGAGAGGCCCGTGTGTGGAAATGGCTACTATGCCCCATTTTAAAAATTTGATTCTAGTTAGCCACCGGGAACCATTTTTAGTAGGTGTCTTTTTTCTTCAGTGTTCACATTCCCCAGATATCCATTGCCTCCTTTTTCTGTAATAATAGAAACCTGGTTTTTAGGTGATAGCAGAACTAGAGTGACCTTGGATATAGTTATGCGACTTAAGTCCTGGCTGCTGAGATATAAGCAGGAGAATGGGTGGGGTTTCTGGGTTCTGCAATCCACCAGGAGGGCTTGCCCTTTCTCTCCCCCTTTTCTGATTTCTAGCTTCCTTAGTAGGTGGGGTGTAGTAGAAAGACACATGAAGGGGAACCCCAGTCCCCTGGTGGCATCATAGGGGAAACTCCACTGACACTTGGACTTTAATTGAGAGAGACATGACTTATTTAAGCTTCTGAAATTTGGGAGTGCTTCAACAGAAAGCTAGCCTGATCAAGTGGGTATTGCCCAGACTGTATGCTCTCCTTCTATATGTGTGTTCTTAGCACACAGCTTTTGGAATAAAGCAAACTGGTGAAAGTTCCAGTTCCTGTTTCACAGGACACACCCTGGGGCAGAAACCCTGCGTTCAATTGATCATAGTAAAAAAGTGATATGGAACTGCTGAGTGATGAGCACAACTAGGTGTCATTAATGATCATTATTTGTAGTGATAGCAACAAGCAAGAAGAGCATTCATTTGTATCCTTGCTCCAGAGTTGGGGAACAAACTGCTGGCCAGGCAAACTAGCCCACAGTAATCCTTAGGTCCAAGTCAGAGCTTATGCAGAGGGCTTGCCTCAACCTACCTCTCCACTCCCCATGCTGGTGGGACACAGTTCCAACCACTCATTCCTCAATCCTCCAGCAATGCTAGCCCACCTTGAATGGCTGGTCCTGATCATTCAGATGGTACTTAAAATTGGCCTGCTCAGAGAGATGTTTCCTGACCACCCAGCCTAACCAACCCCTCATCATTATTTCGCCACTCTATTTTTATAACACCCTCAGCATTTTAAGCACTCTCTGAAACGATCCTGCTTGTTTTATTGTTTGACCCCAAGAGCACAAGAACCCTGCCTGCATTTTCACAGCTGGGTCTCCATCTCCTAGAACAGGGCCTAGGTGCTCAATAAATATCTCTTAAGTGTGGAATTAAAAGCCAAGAGACTAGGGCAGTTTGCAGAAGAGGCTGAGCTCAAAGCATGAAAATAGATAGAGAGGACAGTAAGCAGGAATACAGGTCTTGAGAGTCATGACCAGTAGACAGTGTGAAAAAGCAGAGAGAGTAGCAGCTGGGAGGGTCAGGAGGGTAGGAAATGCTGAATCCTGAGAGGCCCCCAAACTCCCCTGCTGAGGTTCCCAGAGAGCCAAGCTTCACAGGATCCCAGAGGCCCAAGTATCCCTAAAGCCATGCCATCTCAGACCCCC
>PVIA01014820.1:0-25329 GCA_004024845.1 Tonatia bakeri | reverse complement strand
GGGAGGGGGATGGGTGGGCTTGATTGGGAGTAAAGGGGAGAAAAATGTACTTAAACAATCATTAAAATAAAAAAAAAAAAAAAAGAAAAAACTATGGTACATTTACACAATGGAATTCCATGCAGCAGAAAGAAAGAAGGAGCTCCTACCCTTTGCAACAGCATGGATGCAACTGGAAAGCCTTATGTTAAGCAAAATAAGCCAGGCAGTGAAAGATAAATACCATATGATTTCACCTTTAACAGGAACCTAAACAACAAAACAGAGAAACAAGCAAAATATAGTTAAAGACACTGCATTACAGGACAGGCAGAAAGTGACAAGAGGAGAGAGAAGAGGGAATTTCAGGGGAAAAGGGGAAGGGTTTACAGGAACAAAGTTAAAAGACACATGGTTAAAAACTAGGGGCAGGGTGGTAATGAGAGGGAAGTAGGGAGGGCGGGGTGGGAGGGCTGGATTGGGAGTAAAGGGAAGAAAACTGTACTTGAACAATGATTAAAATAAATTTTTAAAAAAGAAAAAATAATAAAATTAAATTAAAAAATAAAATAAAATAAATGAATATTTTTATAGTGAAAAAAAAAGCCTCCTAACTTCTGTTTTGAGAGTTTTAATTCAGGCATAATGGGGAGTTTATAGATGGTTTAAAAGAGATAGCCATATTATTTTTATCTTGATGAGCAAAAGGTATTAAAAAACAAGTGGCACAAAGTTTTTTGTTTTGTTTGTGTAGTCAGAACCAAACAAAACAAAACAGTCCAGCTAGGCTAGCTTTAGGTATTGGTAACAATTCCTAGGTCTCAGTTGTTTAACACATAAAAATGTATTTCTGGCTCACTCAAAACCTGCCATAGGTTAGGCACTTGCCTGGACTCCCGTATGTACTCCATGCAGTGACTCAGTGATTTTGCATCCCCACCATTTCAACCCCTGAATCCTACATTCACAGAAACGAAGAGAGAGAGTCAAGAACTGCACAGGGAGCTTCTACTTTGTGAGTCTAGAAGGGACACAGGTCCCCTCTGCCCTACTTTTTTGGCCGGTATTAGTCACATCACCCCGACTAACTACTGTAGGAAATGTGCTCTTCTGTGGCCCAGGAAGTCGAGATGCTCAGTGATGTGAGCATCTCCAGCAGTGTCTGCCAGGATCCCAGGGTGATTTCACACACCAGTTTGTAAATCTTATTTATTTATTAATTTTTCTAACACTTCTTGTAAAGCTACTCTGTGTTGTGCCTGGTAGTGGTGGTTTTTTTTTTTTATTACTGGGCCTCTTGAACCCTTTCCCATGTTTGGAATTTCCCACCTGATGAGCCTCAGTGGGAGGCAGATGTAGTACCAGCTGTGGCATCTCACAATATGTTGTGGCCACAGCAGGGTTCTCCCCAGGTTGCTGCCATGATTTTGGCTGAGGCTGGTGTCCCATTTGCTCCTGCCTGTTTTCCAAGCCTTATTTTCCATGCTTCTAGGCAATTTTGTAAACCAGCCAATAGCCTTTTTAAAAATTTCTTTTTAAATTTAAATCAATTAGAGCTTGTTTCTATTGCTTACAAGCAAGCACCTGACTAGCATACCCCTGTTAAAGGTACTCTGCTGAGACTATCCAACTAAAAGGGCTATCTCCTCCTCTATATTTCTATAGAATGTTTTTTTCTCTCACACTGTCATTTTATACATACAATTGCACTCCTCCACTAGACATTAAGCTGAGTTCCTTGAGAGCACGATTCATGCGTGAATTAATTTTTGCACACCCATGGTGCCTTGCATATAGTAGGAGCTTGACATATTATTTTTAAATAGATGATTTTCTTTACTTCAAAAACTAAGTCATAGTCCTTGACCTTAAAGAGTCTGTTGGGGAAGCTAAAAACGGAATCATGGTTTAAAACTGAAAAAAATCATTGTCCTCTATTGCAGGAGTGTGACTGAAGATGTGACTGATTTTTACTAGGAAAGGAAGATTAGAAAAAACAAATGAATTCAATAATTAGATGACAGTTGAACCAAGTAATATTTTGATAGGCAGAAAAAAATGTGGAATAAAGAAAATTTAGAATGCCTCCATTCCAAAATAGAGGCATGAAATTTCTCAAAAAGTTTAAGAAACTTGGGGGTGTCCTGTGTGGCCACAGCAAACAGTCTAGAGCACTCTGGCAGAGCATGTGGTGTCCTTGACAACTATGCCAAGGCATTTGGGCTTTACTCCCTAAGCAATGTATAGCCTTGAAGAAATTGAGGAAAGAAGGAGGGTATGGGGACATGGCCTAGACCATTGTCCCAAAAGTCTGAGCCTGTGGTGGCCATGCCCTCTCAGGCTGAGCTGGCTGCACTTCTGACTGCACACCAGATTGAGAAAAGGAGTGCCAAGATGTCCTCAGAGGGACTGCTGGGACGCAAGCACGGCCCTCCTCAGCCCCATTCTGCCCAAGCTCTATCTCCTCCTGATAGCAGTGATGTCCCTGCCAGGATAGTGATGTCTGTTCTTTTTGTTGGTCTCTTGGCATGAGGCTTCTGAGGTTCCCAGATCATATAGCCATAAGTGTTGCCCAGTGAGAGTCTTGTAGGTCCCTTGGCAGAGAGTTCCATTTTGGGGAAGCAGATCTTTAAACCTGCAAAAGGCAGGGTTGGGAGGATGTGAAACATAATTTTCCCCAAGTGTATCATTGGCCATTGGTAGTGACAGAGCAGGGGACCCATATGTTCTGTATTATTGATGCTGCATCAATAGGTGTCACTTATTTAGAGTATATGCTGTGACCTGAAGGATGGTGTCCCGTTGTGAGCTGGGTAGTCTCTGAGCTGCCATCTCTGCTGTGCCTTCCACACATTGTTCCATTGCTCTGTCAAGATAGCAGCTTCTGGGGAATGCAGGATCAGTATGGCCAATGGGCCATCTATGCTCCATTTACTAGCAGTGACAGGATTCTCATTGCCATCTGACTGGCAGATGATCCAGTTCCAGAATCACATTTTAGCATTTATTTTTCAAACCATCCCTGGTACTAACTCTTGAAAATTGAGCTTTTTGAGAAGACTCTGAGGTGGCGATTAGCATGCAGCAAGTTCATCAGGGAGTGCTTTGGGATCATTACCTTTGAAGGGGAATAGAAGGGAAGTGAAGGGAAAGAAAAGGGAAGGGAGGAAACAAGCAGAATTGGGAAGAGAGAGTAAAGTTAGGCTGTGATACAGTCCCAAGAAAGGCCTCATCGACTCCATAATAGCTCTGAAATTAGAAGAGTCTTTCATGGTTGCCCCCTTTTGGGAAGGAATGAGGCTGGATTTGTATCCCTGAGTCTCTTAGTTATTGCCTCTGGGCTTCCCTGGAAAGGGGGTGTTACTTTGGGAAAACATAGTTCTCTTTAAGACAATTCTTCAAGAAGTCTAAGAACTGAAAGCTGTAAGTTAAGTCTTCCCCAAAACTAGAAAAATTGGTCTTTCACGTTTAACAGAAGGATCTGGGATGCACAGCACAGCACATCTACATGTGGGATGAGGAAGGGGGAAATATAAAAAATAAAATCAAAGAGATAGTACATTACATAAAATTATTTGGGCATCTTGAAACCAAAACCAGATAATAGTCATTTAACCAATATAGGTGTTTTTATTTTATTTTATTTTTTTATCACATTAGCAAAACTCTAGGGGTAGACATTCCAAGCTGTTATCCCATTCTATGCTATCGGGGCTTCAAAATCCTTTTATCTTTTGCTCCTCTGAATTTAGCATGTGGGCTTTGTTCTCTTGGTCATGAAATAGCCACTCAACCTGTGAGTCAAAGTTGGAAGAAGACAGGTGAAGGGCAAAAGATCCATTAATGCTGTCTCATCCTTTTCCTTAAAAAAAAAAAAAAAAGCTTCACCAGAAGGATACCACCAGGTCTTCCACTTATGTTTCATTGACCAGAACTGGGTCACATGGCTACTCCCAGTTCTATAGGAGTAGCCATGTGACCCAGTAGCCATGTGAAAGTTTGTAACTGAACTCATGCTATCACACTAAAATTGGAATTCTGTTCATAGTAAAGAAAGGAAAATAGATATAATACTGGATAGTCAATCAGCAGTGTCTGCCACAGGCACGTAGACACCAGATCATGTAGGGCTTTGTCAAATACAGGAAGGAATTTGGATTTTATTCTAAATGCAACAGATGGCCACTAAAGGGTTTTAAGGAGGCAAATGATGTGTTTTGATTTATTTAGGCAGGAGATGGGTTTAGAGAGGAAGAAGGAAAGTCAAAGAGCAATGAGGTGACTTAGATGAGGGAGCTAGGGGAGCACATTGTGTTTATGAAGACTCTCTAAACTTTAACATGCAACTGCCATCTCTATTGATAAATCTATTCTCCTTAGAATTCTTCTACCATGGGGATAAGAGAGGATGCTGCATGTAAATACAACATCAATTTGATTAGTCCCTTTAACAGAATCTATGGTGCTGATTTGAGAAACTAGCATAAGCGATCACCTTGTCCTTACCTTCAGGCAGATGAGGAATCATTCATTATTTTCATTTTAGAGATGAAACAGTTGAAACTAAGTGACTAACCATCTCATTTACTTAGAGTTAAAAGCAATTAATTAAATTTGTTTCTGAATCTGACATTTGTGAAACTTTGCTGGTATCATGTTCATTTCCTTTCTCTATCCAGATAGTTTGTTTCCACCTCTCTTCTTTGTGTCTTTTATCCTTTATTTACACGATGGGGCAAAAGTAACTTTACAGTTGTGAGTATGCAAAAACAGAGTTTATTCTTGCATTATTATTTATTAATTATGGTATTATTTTCCATAGGAACAACTGTAAACCTGCTTTTGCCCCACCCTGTATTTTCTCCTCATTTACCACACTTTAAGATTTTCAGACCCTCCACACCAAAACTTTTTATGGCTCAAATCCAGACTGAAAATATTTATAAATAGCATACACACACACACACACACACATACACACACACACACACACACTTTTAAAAGTTTATTCCTGTATGTAAACAAAAATAGGCCCTATGGCACCACCAAGTGGCTACTTCAGAAATTGTGAAGAAAAAAGTAAAAGTTGTTTTTGCTTCCTGTCCACCTGAGTCCCTGGTAGAAAACCAGATAATGGGTTGACTGCTGCTATCTTGAAGTGATGTTATTTCACGAGCTTCTCTAAACCCTGGTATTCTCTGGTGTAGATAGGAGAGGAATCAGTCTTTATACAATGAAGGAAAGGATTGTTGCTTTAGATCTTTCTTTGATTTGATGTATTTTTATCCCCATACATACTGAATCCCAGATAGTTTTCATGACTTATTCAAGGTCCTACAGCTGATAAGCATAAAAGTTGGGACTTGATCACTTCCTCCTGGCTCTTTGTCCAGGGTTTGGACAACTATGGTGTCATAAATCACTGATCTAAGTAAGCAACAGTGGCCAGAAGAAATCATGCATCAAGTCAGTCTTTATGATGGGTGATAGATAACATCTAAATTACTCTTTAGGACTTTCCTGACCCTGATTCCTGTACTTATTGGCATTCTCTATATAGTACTAACTTCTAAAAGATTGTAACTCATCAAATGTATTTTGAATGAATGGATGAATAAGGTTTTTTTTTCTTTTCCATTTATAGAGGGTTGAGTGAAAATAAACTATGTTGCATGGCATTCTATCTAAGTGGTGTCACTTCACATCTGAAAATCATACAGATGATCATGTACCCAGAACATTATTTAACTCCTTTCCCACTGAGCTTGTCTCATAGCTATTTCCTTGACATAGGAGAACAATTATGGAAATACAATGGTTATGTTTGATTCAAGCCATGAGCCATAGGCTTTCTACATCAACTGAGCCTGTCACATTGCCAAGTTATTGGACAATGCCAATTGATGCTGCAGAAAATATAAGTCTGAACAATTCTATAAGTATGGGGACAGCTGCCAGAACCCAGTGATTATACCAGTAGCTTAACTTTTGAGAAAACCTTTTTCAGTTATTGGCAGGCAATACAGTGATGGGAACTTAGCCTTGAAAATGTAATACTCTCTCTCAATCTTAGCCTAATCTTAACAGTGACCACCAATGGATCTTATGTAATTGTGTCATTAGTTCTTTTAACTTCAGAGTCTTTATCCTAATTAAATAAAATTCTTCTGAACTTATAACTTTCTCTCCTATGCTTATGTCTGTTTTGAATTCTCCATTTTTGTTACATCAGAAAATAGGGTAGCACAGTAGAAATAGCTGGCATTTTGGAACCAAAGAGTTTTGGATTTCAATGCTAGCATTGCCACCTATGGATTTGTGCTCTCGGGCAAAACCTCATCTTCCCTGATCTTCAGTTTCAGCGGCTATAATTAGGGGCATCCATACTTTCAGTTTTCAGAGTCATTGGATGATTAGAGGTACATAAAGTGCTAACCACAGCACCTGATGTACACACACACATTAAGTGCTAAATAAATGGGAGTGATTCACATCAGAATTACCATTGTTATCATTAATATAATTTTCATCCAAAACTGTTGTCTACAAATTTACTTTTTGGAAGTTAGCCTGGTTATGTAAGGTCATTAGGATGATTTTGGCTCTTCCTTGTGCAGATATTCTAGGTCAAACAAGACTGTTTTCCCCTCAGCACTATCACTTAACAGAAGAACTAATTAATTTCTCTATTCGTGATCCCTTGGGTCACCCTCTGAGATGTGCACAGTTGTAATTTCCACAGTGTGGGAATTTAAACTGCATTAATAGCAAAAATATGCACGAACGTTTGCCAATATCAAAAATCTCAATCATAATTTTACCTTTATACTTGTTTTTTTAAAATGTACACTTAGTTCAAGTACCTATGCATTCAGCAGACCTTTCACTTGAATTAGTTAAAATTAATTAAGTTCATAATTCATTATGACAGCATCTATGTGCTTTGGTAAATTAGTCATATGTTTACTGGTAAGATGTATTAATTCAATCTGCAGTCAATGCTTACTGAGTGTATGGGTTCTCAGATCCTTTGTGATACTCCAAGGTCTTCTAGGATTCCATTGCCCCTGGAAGGGGCCCCCGGTCTGTTCTAAACCTCTCATATTATAGTCAAAGCTGCTCTAGATTAGAGGTGGGAAATGGCTTACCCAAGGCCTGTGGCTGGACCATTTCAGAACCAGAAATTGTACCCAAGTATCTGAAGCCTTTATCATATACTGATTCTGTCATACTAAAGTTCCCAAACTCCAATCCCCCCTGTATAACATCTTCAAAGTTTTGTATATATCTGTTTATCATTATTAATATTGACTTAATACTTTTGTTAGAATCAAATTTAAATTTGCTTATTTCTTAAAACAGTCTTGTCCTAAGAAATATCCACAAAATCACTAGATTTAGATGCTGAGTCCCCTAAATACCCATTAAATTAATATGTAACTATTAAAATATATCTATGTACCTCCTAGAATCATCTCAGATAACAGCAGTGGTTCAAGGACCACCCATTGTGGTTCCTTTCCAGTGGCTTTCTTTTCTCTCTTGTACATTTTAGTGAATCCTTAGCATATTCATTAAAGATGGAGCTTTAAACTATCATGAATTGAGCTACATGCCATGATATCCCAGAAATCTTACAATATCTACCTGAAATGACACCTGTTTCTAACATGAATATGCACAGAATGTCTGGGTCCTGGTCCTTTCAATGTATTTGCTATCTATTCTTTCTGTTTCCAGAGATTCTGAAGGGAAGGTTCTGGTCTGCTACAGTAAATAGAGCATGAAAATCAGGTCTGGCTTGAATTTTATCCTAGACATTAACCCTATCTCGACTTTTGCAGGCTTATTTTTACAAGGTAAGGGGTAGCTAATAATTAATCTTTATTTTTTTTCCTTCTATGAACATCTTAACCTTAAGGAAACTATAAATACTCATCATGTTTCAACTCTCAGAAGGGGTGTCCACAGTAGAATTCACAGGATGCATTTCTGTATTGCCTTGCTAGGGGCTGTATATCAGTGAATCATGGTAGTTAGGAGCAAGCACTTGTACTTTAATGCCTAGATCAAGTAAAGGTTCATCCACCACTAGTTTTTTTTCGATATTAGCTCCTTAACCCACGTGAGTTTCACTTTCATTATCTGTAAAATGGGGATCAAAAATAACAACCACCTTATGGGATTGTTATGAAAAGTAAGTTTAAGATCTTATGGATAAACTTCTTAGCCTAGTACATTACACTTATTAGGAGTTTGGCAAATTTAGTTTTTATTGCAACAGTAAGGTTGGTTTGCACCTTGGGAATTTGGAGTCTCATAACCCATGTTACATATAAGTGGGATGCTCAAGACATCGATACAATTTTGAAGGGCATGAAATGACTGCTGGTTTCCCTTTAAAAAGGGGGAAATGTTACACTACCGCTGGTGGCTTTTTCTTAGATCCAAATTAAATTCTTAAGTCTTCCATCTCAGGAAATTACTACCATCACAAGAAGGAAGTAATACTATTGTTACTTCCTCATAGGAATAAAATACCATTGTCCGTGTCTGCCCAACACCAGGCCCTAGATCAAAGCAGTCAACATCCTTCTCAAAAAGGGTCATTTTATTTTTCTTTTAGCGCTCTTAGGGGAGAGAAACATACCATAAAAGCACTTGGCCTCACCACACGCTAAGCCACACAATGAAACAAAGGCCACATGTCAGGGAAAAGAAGAGAAAGTTAAACCCCTTTGCACAGATTTTTATCAAAGCCTAGGCATCTTCTAATATAAACTGGCTTATGTAGTGAAGCCTTCACACCTGTTTTTCTTCTTTTAACAAGATGAAAAAATTAGACTTACTCCATTGTTGATCTCCTTAATCTTTATTTTCTTATTTGAGCAGCTATATATCTACTATTTAAAAATAACAACACAACAATGTAAGTACAAGATAAAAAGGCAGAAATCAGTGAGGGATAACTGAGAACTAGTGTAATCCTGTGGGAAAAAATGGAAACAGGGAGCTTCATCTATGGAGGATATATTATATTTATGAAGTCATTAAAATGGTTAGTTTACACAGTGCTCAAGGCTGTTTCAAATGAAAATTTCAGATTCTGGCATTTATGGAACTATAGCAAAAGGAACTAAAATTTGTATTGCAGTATTTCTTTCTCCATCCCCAACATTGCCAAAATTATCTAACCTTTTTAAATGATGGTTTATTGGAAATGATGTTGGAATAATAGGCAGATCACCTGGGATCCAGGCCCAACTGGCTACTAACAGTAAAGATCTGGAGCTGGTTTCCTCCTGGAGCTTATGCCCGTGATCTGTAAAACAGAGAAGGAGGAGCTCTGTCATTGCAAACATCTTGTAACTTCCCCCCCAGAAAGACGTTGTGTTAGCAACTGATAAAATATCTCAATCTGAGTTTAAACCCCTAAATCACTTATTCATTCATTCATTTATTCATTCAGATATTTACTTATTTAGGAGTTTATTTAAACTCCTAAATAAATAAATAAATAAATAAATAAGGTGAAACACCAGTTTTCCAAATAATTGTTTTTTCTTTTAACATCAGTGAAAACAAAAAGTATTAAAATGTATTATTACCTCTCATTCTTTAAAAAATTACACAATTTAAGCAAGTTTTATCTAAAACTTAACATTTTGATCTACTACCCTCTAGTGAAGAGTAGAACCAACCTACTTTTGCTAATTCCATCTGAAATGTATTTAGATCTTTTGCTGCTATAACAGGAGTAATAAATGTTTTGTTTAAATTATAATCTTTTACAGTCCTTCTCAAGGTGTAATCTATCAGAATTATGTGATTAAACACTGCTTCATTGAGCCCACTTAAGACCAACTAAACTAGGCTCTGTGAGAGTGGGACCCAGGAGTCTGCCTAGTTAACAGAATCCTGATTCTTAAACTCACTGGAATTTGATAACCAATGTTCTAGCTCCCTGGGAAGTATGGTATGAATGCAGGCATAATCCTAAATCTAGTGTGGAATTAGGAAGCAAATCTCTAACCATTCAGGAGTGATAAAAATTCAGATTTCCTTTTCTTCCTTCTAAGGTTTAAAACAAGTTGACAGTAAATACTCTGTCTGTTCCTGTCAACTTCAGAATAAGGATCATGTGCCTTAGCACAGCATGCAGGCCCTTCATGATCCAAACCCTAACCTCCAGCCACCAGGCTCTGGTCCTCTTGTTACTCTCTGTGTCTCTGCCCTATGTTGGCATCACTGCCACCATGGAATTCCATGTAGAGCTCTTCTCAGTCCCTAAAGAATCTGCAATTCAGTCTGCATTTTTTAACAGGCTACTCACTCTATGCGGAGTATGCCTTCCTCCAACTTCAGTTTAATTGAAAATATCACATCATTTTTAGTTATCATTAATAGAACTGAAAAGGATAATGCAGTAGCAAGCTTATATCAATGTAAGAAGTATCAAGAGTTGTCCTGCAGGCAGCAGTTAGTCCAACCTACCTCCATATATCGCTTTTCCAATGCATGTTTGCTGTACAGAGAGGCAGCCTGTGGACTTGTAGACAATGACCGTTCCCCCTTCCAATCATACAGCTGTCCTAGCACCTCTTTCTTCTTTATCTAAGTTTAGAAATGCTTGAGAAATAGATACAGAGCAAATATAAACAAAAATCAAATTGTTAACTGTATTTGTTACAAAAGCTTGGTTGGAGACTACTAAGATTTTTGGGTACCACTGGAGGGAAGGTTTAGGACTACAAGGCATGCATGCTAAACAAGAACTGCTGGCTTGCACTCTTTCATGTCAGGATGGAAGGGAAGCAGTCATATTCTGGGGTTGTAGCCCTTTAGTAAATTAGCAGGCCCCAATTTAGCAAAAGAGCAAGAGTTGCCTCTAAGGACCCAGGTATACAGAAACTTTATAGAGCTGCCTTTCTGTGGAATAGTTAGATGAGAGAAGCAGACTTTCTAAGCTCCAAAATGCTTTTTAAATATCTGTTCAAATGATGGCTTGTCTGTTGCCAGACTCCTCATTAATAGAATGCAGTATTTTCTGCTCTAGGCCAGTTGGCCTGTGTAGATCTGCCTGATTCTAGTAAAATTTAATGTTTTGTACATGGTACATGATATAGTTAAATGCACTAGTAAAAATGTCAATTATTAATGTGAGAGTGAGAGGTTATTTCCTTTCTTAATGATGTTTTTATTGAGATCATTGTAGTCACATGTAATTGTAAGAAACAATACAGTGATCCTTCTACACTTTGCTTAGATTTCCCTAGTGGAGGAAGTGTGCAAAACTGTAGAATAATATCTCAGCCAGGATATTGACCTTGATACAATCCACTAATCTCATTCAGATTTCTCCAGGTTTGCTTGTACTCATTTGTGTGTGTTTGTAGATGCGTATGTGTGTGGACCAAGATCTTTAGAGTTTTATAAGCTGTGTAGATGCTCTTTGTCAAAGTAAACTTCTACCTGTGTCCACCCCACACTCAAGATATTGAACAGTTCCAATATCACAAGGACACTTCTGGTTTCTCATTTATAACTGCATCCACCTCCCTTTTTCTCTTAGATGCCTGCTCCATAACTAACCCTTGTCAACTGCTAATTTGATCTCCACTTGTAAAATTTTGTTTTGAGAATTCTTTATATTCCAAATACTAGTCCTTTGTTGGATATGTGGTTTGAAAATATTTTCTTCTAGTCTGTAGCTTGTCTTTTCATCCTCTTTACACTGAATTTTATACCAAACAAAAGTTTTAAATGTTGATGAGGTCTAATTGATTGATTTTTCTTTTTATTGATCACAGACTCTTTGCCTAGATCTAGATCCTGAAGATTTTCTCATATTTCCTAAACCCTTTATAGTTTTATATTTTACATTTAAGTCCATGATCCATATTGAGTTAATTTTTGTAAAAGTCATATTAAGCTAAGGTACTTTTTTTTCTTGCCTATGGATATCTTTCTTCCACTGAATTTTTTTTCATCTTTGTCAAAAATCAGTTGGGCATTTTTGCACGAGTTTGTGTCTGGGTTCTCTATTGTGTTCTGTTGATCTGTGCATCTATCTTTCTGTTAATACACTATTCTCATTACTGCAGCTATATAATAATCCTTAATATTGCAAAGAGTAATGCCTCCCACTTCATTTTCTTAGTCAAATTTGTTTTAGCTCTTCTAGGGTCTGTTCTTTTCTTTTCTTTTCTCTTAATAAAAATTTTATTTACTTTTAGACAAAGGGGAAGGAAGGGAGAAAGAGAGGAAGAGAAACATCAATGTGTGGTTGCCTCTAATGCTCCCCCTACTGGGGACCTGGCCTGCAATACAGGCATGTGCCCTGACTTAGTTGGAACCAGTGACCCTTTGGTTCACAGGTCAGCACTCAATCCACTGAGCCACACCAGCCAGGGCCTAAGGTAATAGATTTCTGATACTGTTCAGTCAGTGGACAACCTTGCACTTCGGGAAAGCCTGGACTTGATCAAACCCAGAGTAAGTCTAATTTGATTTTTGTCATCTGTGATAATTCTATTGCCTTTGTTAGTGATTGGTTTGTGAATGGGCATATTACACACTTCTAATCAACAAGATATGAAGGTAACACCACCAGGAATTCTGGGAATTCACCCTTACTCTTAAAAATAGAGGCCTAAGGAAGAAATAAATTCTCATCTACCCATCGCTAGATCTTGATAAAGATTAAGGTTGACATGTCTGGAACTGCTGTATTCATCTCAGAACCATGAAAGGGGAGCTGAGGTTCATGAAGAATTTGAGCTGGAGCAATAATGAGATTGAGCTTGTTGGTAACCAGCTCTGAAGTGGCCCTATTTTACCTTTTAGATACGTAAGAAAGTAAATCTTCCTTATTGTTTAAGCCAATTTTAGTTGAATTTTATGTCGCCTCAGTGAAAAGCATATAGACTGAATCAATAACCTAGTGGGAAAATAAATATTTTGTATCATTTTGTGGACTCTTTGTGGATTCATGATCAGTTAAGAGTGATGTTATTTTCTTTCCAGTAATGGACTATACCTACATCCCCTCCCAGGTGTTTTGGAGATTGCATATACTTCATAGAAGAATCTTTATGTAATCAATAAGCATTTTCATTTCAATATGATCAATATAGAGAATAAAACTGACATAAGAACCCCATAATTAAAATCTTAATTCATAAAATATTGTATAAGAAGTAAAAGCAGGGTGAAGGCCTGTGCATATTCAAAACCCATTTCCAGTAATGTAAAGCAAACCCCAAATCTGAGGGATGGGAAAGAACACAGGGTAAAATGTATTAAGAATATTGTGAAGAGCAAGTATCAGCTCTAAGATCAGGATTTGGGGGTTTGGATACCAGTGCAGAGAAGGTAGTAAAGGACACAAGCCCTATTCACATAGGGAACTAGAGCTGAGATACCTGCTACAACCCAGGGGTTCCAGAAACAAGATACTCCACATGCCCCCTAGCTGGGGGAAGTGGTGGGAAAACCCACTGCGTATTCAGGATTGAGTTATAGAAAGTAACCCAAGGAAATTCAAATCCACCATCCTGTGAATGAGCAGATCCAAACTCACACCAACAGTGTGGAGCAGAAGCTCCTAAGTAAGAATCAACATGAAAATTGACCCAGAATGAGTGTAACCCCATCCTCTCAGAAGAAGCAAAGCCAAAGTAGCCCAATAGGGATATTTGCATCACTCAGGAGACCCAGGATACCATGGAAATCAGTCTCAAGTCAGCTCCCAGTTGAAGATTCAAATGACGGAAAGAAGCGAATTGCTGGGATGGAGAGTGAGATGGGGGTAGGGTCAGGGAGGAGAAGAATTTGTGCATTAAAAACAAGAAATAATCAAATTATCTGAAAGAGATTTTAAGATAATTATTTTTATATGTTTAAATAGGTAAAGAGAAAAAAGATAAAGAAAGCACTAAAATGTATAAAAAGAACAGATTTGGAAAATAAAAAAGAATACAATAGAAATTTAAATTGAAATTCAAAACTCAATGATATTTTAAAAAATCAGTTAGTTATTAACAGTACAAATACACTCTAAGGACATGATCTAGAGTGTGTGGAACAGAGAAATAAGAACAAGAGAAATTGAGACATGGAAGGTAGGGAGACAGGGCCTAGTACATTCTGATAGGAGTTCCAGGATAAAATAAATATGGGAGACCTAAATGTTACAAGAGAAAATGGTTGAGAATATTCTAGAATTGGGAAAAAACACCCATGAACACTGAGATTTTAGGAGAAGACTATCAACAACAGGTAAAATTCTTAAAAGCTACCAGAGAGTAAAAAATACATTCCTAAAAAGGAATGACAGATTGGCAAAACAGTTCCAGTCCAGCTGATATTTATTGAGTGATTGCTGTGGGTCAGGTACTATTTTAAGAATCTCTCATTTAATGTTCATAACCACCTGTGAGAAAGATATTGTTGCCATCCCCATTTCACAAGTATAGAACAATGGACAAAAGATAAAGGAATGTAAACTAAGCAGACAACTAGAACAGGAACGGATTCACAGAAATAGAGTTCACATGGATGGTTATCAGCAGGGAGGGGAAGGGGAGAGAATGGGAGAAAAGATACAGGGAATGAGAAGCATAAATGGTAGGTTCAAAATAGGGGGAAGGTTAAGAATAGTATAGGAAATGGAGAAGCTGAAGAATATATACGTACAACTGATGGATGGACATGAACTAAGGTGGGGAGGAATGATGGTGGAAGGGGTAGTACAGAGCAGAGGGGAATAAAGGAGAGAAAAAAGTGGACAACTGTAATAGCATAATCAATAAAACATATTTTTAAAAGGTAATGGCATAATATATTCCATTGGTGAGACATAAACAGTTCTGTCATTAACTCTGAGACAAAACTTTATCAAGAACATTGCTTGGAGGCTGTTTATTTCTGTCCTGACTGATTTATTTAAAAACCCATAAACATTGCCCTGGCTGGTGCAGCTCAGTGGACTGAGCACTGGCCAGCAAACCAAGAGGACTCTGATTCCTGATAGGTGCTTAGGGGCATGCGAGAGATGGCCGATTGGTGTTTCTCTCACACATCAAAGTTTCTCTCCCTCTCCTTCTTCCTCCTTTCTCCTCTCTCTAAAAATGAATAAACTTTTAAAAATCCATAAACACCTAAAAGAGTTGAATAATAATACAGAAGATGTGTTAAATATAACAAAACCAGAAGTGTCATATTGTCCTAAGTTCTTCATGGTTATGCATACAGTGCTTTTGTATGTGTGGTGAGCAGGGTAGAAACTGCTAGAAAAAAATATGTTTTTAACCAAATTTTTGTTCTCACTGACCAACCAGATTGAGTTAAAGAAGCTGTGAATAAATTATGCAAGTTAAACTAGGACAGTGAGTCCTTTTAAAATATTTCAATAGCACAAAAGATGGAATTCTACAAAACTAAAAGAGCCCTGTATTTCAAACCCAAAAAATCTAATCAAGGGAATTGCTTACTAAGATGATAGAGTAGCTAAGCAACCAGAAAGCACTAGGAGGCAACTCTACATTCAGTGAAGTCAAGGAGGCCACTACCAGCCTGGAGCTCCAGTGAGAAAAGCAGGAGGTGGTTGTATCAGAGCCCAGGAGTCAGGGCGACGTGGTCTGCCTATCCAGTGGGAACTGAGACCAAGGGTGAGGGGACGTCCTCCAGGAGTTGAAGCCACACAAGTATTTCAGCTACTATCAGAGATGCCATGTGAAACAGAGTGGGGAGGAGTGGAAGTGTGCTGGTTTTATCCTTCTTCCTTCACCTTCTACCAGAGTTGTCCATTAGCTAAACCCATCTAGAAAAGGAAGGCAAGACAACCTGGGAAAAGTAGTTTCCCACAATGCACAGCTAGCAGAGAAGTGCAGAGAATGGATCTGAGAACAGGCTGACACAAGTCACTCTCCACTGATGAATTCAGGAGAGTGGTTGAACCAGCTCTTAGCCTAAGGCAGCTATTTTAAGCGTAAGAGTCCTGTTGAGTGTCTTCTCTGTTTTCTAATTCTTCCATTCACTTTGGCTTGCTAATCAATGTTGGCTTGAAAGTGTGTGGGTGACAAACTGATTCCTTTTACATGAAAAGGTTGCTTTCCAAAGAGATTCCTGTTCAACAAGTTCTACAAAGGGAATTTCATTTAAGACCATCCATCTATCGAGCTTTTGGCAATAGATACATCCTCTCAAAGGTCTGATGTCTAGAAGCTAATGGTGGAATATAAAAATAGTTTTTGCTGTAGGCATGGCTTTTCTTATTTGTATTCTAAGTAACTCATTTAGACAGACAGAGAAACTTCCTCTATTTGCATTTATTTTGCCGAGAGAATATTTACATTTCACATGACTGCTCTGCTTCAAAGAAGTAATCAAAATACAAATTGCTTGAACTATAAAGACAGGAGCTGAGAAAACCTAGGATAAGGAAGATAAGTTAGGGCACATTTCATACATAAAAGAAAGATGTTTTTGCCATGTCTATCTTCAATTTATCTCTCCAAAGCACAAGTAGAGAGGAATTTTGAGAATTATTTAGTTCATAAACTTCATCTTTTTCAAACTTTTATTTCTGACCAAGTGAACCAGAAATGATGTCAATGTCAAATCTCTGTTTCCATGAGGGGTAGATAACCAGAATCTGTATTGTTTTTCCTGAATCACAGTTATGCAATAACTGGTAGTCATCTTTACCCTTAAAGGAAAAGAGTTTTAATGAAGACTATGCTATTAATCAAATAAGTGTTAATTTTTATTTAAATATATCATTATCTATAATATTAAATTTTAGCCAATATATTTATCCTTTGTTCATTTTCTCTTAGCTTTGCTAGAGGTTATAAGTTAATTGAAATGTCATGGAATTAATTATGGTGGGCATTTTTGGTGATGGAAAATACACTGTTCTTGGTGGTGATGTAGTTAATTGTTAACTAATCTGTACAGAGCTGAGGTAGATTTTGTAAACTGTCCCAATTTCCATGTTCAGTGCATACATTTAGTATCACTTGATTAGTTACGTAAGAAAGCTTTGTTGAGTGTGTGTGTCTGTCTGTCATATTTCATAAAGAACATTAGCACCCTCTTCTGGATGATTCTGAGGCTGTAATAAAAATATTCTGACAATCTTTTCTCATTTCCTAACAATGAACATCTTGAATATTCATCAAATTTGCTCCTGATGAAAGCATAGCCTCTGAGTAATTATATTAGACGGTATATTTCAGAAGCACTGATAAGTGCTAGAATCAAAAAGTACTTCTTTGCTAAATGTTATCCACTGGGAATATATGTTTGGCTTGTAAAAAAGGAAAAAAATGCAGCTACTTTATGTCTCAGAATGAGTGTCCCCAATGACTCTTACATACACAGAACTATGCAAGAAGGAAGGGAACTCAAGGGCCACCCAGGAAAGCAGACTTTGACATTTTTTCCTCCAGCTGTCAGTGCTTGAAGAAAAAATTTATGCCCTCAATGCTGTTTTAAGTATATTTTATTGATTATGCTATTACAGTTGTCTCATTTTTTCTCCCATTTATCCACATTCTGCCCTATACCCTCTTACCCACCAGCATCCCCTCCCCTTTAATTCATGTCCATGGGTTGTACATATAAGTTCTTTGGCTTCTACATTTCCTATACTCTTCTTAACCTCCCTCTGTCTATTTTGTGCCTACCATTTATGCTTCTTATTCCCTATACCTTCTCCTTCCTTTCTCCCCCTCCACACTGATAACCTTCCATATGATTTCTATTTCCATGACTCTGTTCCTGTTCTAATTGTTTGCTTTGTTTTTGTTTTGAGGTTCACTTGTTGATAGTTGTGAGTTTGTTGTCATTCTACTGTTCATAGTTTTTGATCTTCTTTTTCTTAGATAAGTCACTTTAACCTTTCATATAATAAGGGCTGGGTGATGATGAACTCCCTTAACTTGACCTTATCTGGGAAGCACTTTATCTGCCCTTTCATTTTAAATGATAGCTTTGCTGGTTAGAGTAATCTCAAATGTAGGTCCTTGCCTTTCATGACTTGGAAAACTTCTTTCCAGTCCCTTCTTGCATGCAAGGTTTCTTTTGAGAAATCAGCTGAGAGTCTAATGGGCACTTCTTTGTAGGTAACTCTCTACTTTCCTCTTCCTGCTTTTAAGATACTTCCTTTATCTTTAATCTTGGGTAACTTAATGATGATGTGCCTTGGTGTGTTCCTCCTTGAGTGCAATTTCTTTGGGACTCTCTGAGCTTCCTGGACTTCCTGAAAGTCTATTTCCTTTGCCAGTTTGGGGAAGCTTTCCTTCATTGTTTTTTCAGATAAGTTTTCAATTTCTTGCTATTGTACTTCTCCTTTTCCCCACCCGCTAGGATTCAGATGTTGGAGTTCTTAATGTTGTCCCAGAGGTTTCTAACCCTCTCCTCATTTTTTTGAATTCTTGTTTCTTCATTCTGTTCAGGTTGAATGTTTATTTCTTCCATTTGTTCCAAATCGTTGATTTGAATCCCAGTTTCCTTCCTGTCACTGTTGGTTCCCTGTATATTTTCCTTTATTTCACTTTGTATAGCTTTCAATTCTTCCTTCATTTTGTGACTGAACTCAGTCATTTCTGTGAGCATCCTGATTACCAGCATTTTGAACTCTACATCTGACAGGTTGTCTATCTTCTCATCACTTAGTTCTTTTTCTGGGGTTTTGATCTGTTCTTTCATTTAAGCCATATTTCTTTGTCTGGGAGCACCTGTTATGTTGTAAGGGGCAGAGCCGTAGGTATTTGCCAGGGTGGGGCAACACTTTTTCCTGTGTTAGGGCACTGGGGGGCGGGCAGTCAGAGAGGTAACAATGCCACTTGCTTGCTCCACTCTAGCCCCACTTTCTATCACTTTCCTCACTTCCCACAAAAAGATTATACCCTTTAAGGTGCTGATTCCTTGGTGGGTGGGTTTGTGTACATTCTAGGATCCTGAAGGCCTTTCCAACAAACTCTCCTGTGAGACTGGGAATTCTTCCCTTCTTCACAATTTCCACAGGACTTTACAGCTAAAGGTTCTGAGTCTTTAGTTTCCCAGCCCACCAGTCCTCACCTCACCCAAGTGGTCCTCTCTGCCTTGCCGTGTGTCATCTCTGCCAGGCTGCCCATCTCCACCCCTCCTACTGGTCTGGATGAATGTTTCTTTAACTCTTTGGTTGTTGGAGTTCCATGCAGTTAGATTTTCTGGCAGTTCTGGTAATTTATTGTTTTAAATTTGTTGTTATCCTTCTTTTGCTTGTATGAGGAAGCGAAGCATTTCTACCTGTGCCTCCATCTTGGCTGGAACTCTCTCAATACTTTAATATCAGTCACTTACACAATTAAACATTCTTTTATTCAACTGGGTTTTTTGGGGTTTTTTTTAGAAAATCATTCCTTTAAAGTCAGACTCCCTCAAGTCCCTCAGAGGCTCATGTGATAGACATCATATGAGGCTGATGATAGAGATATGATTGCACTTGTTCAATTCTCTTATTTGTTCACTCATTTATTCTACAAATATTTAGTGAGTATGTACTGTGTACCAGGAAGTCTTCTAGGTCCAGAAGATATGGGGCAGAGATTCAAATTCCTGAGCTTGTAGAGATTACATTTCTAGGTATAATGCATAAGTACCTACATAATATGTCAGATGATAAATTCTATGTAGATAAATGAGACAGGGTAAAGGGGCTAAGGTGTGTGGGTGTGCAGCAGATGGATCTTTTATATCAAGTGGTCAGGAAAGCTATCAATAAAGTGACATTTGAGCAAAGACATAAGGTAAGTCAAATTTTAAGCCTGTGGATATGCAGGGAAGAGCATTCCAAGTGAAACTGTTACTGGACAGGGACCTGGTTCTGAGTGGGTCTGCTCAGGGCCAGCAGCAGTGTGTGGGTTCTTGACTTCGTGTAAGCTAGATTTCACAATACGAGGTCAGGTAACTATAAGGATCCATTTATTAAAGCTGGGGACAGTGAAACAAGGAAGAGCTTAACATAGAAGAAGCAATAGGAGAGCCTAGGCTGGGCTGCCTTAGCTCACTGGGAAGTCAGAGAAAGGGGTGCTTTGGGAAGACTTTGGGGGACACATTTAGGGGATTAGTCTGGAACAAGCTATAAGTTGACCACTGCTTTAGAGTTTAGGAGATGGGTGTCTGTGAAAAAAGAATTGGTAGGAGGGTGAGGGGAAGAAGGGAAAGGCAATAGTAAAGGATGCTCCCAAGAGGGAGAGTTCATGTGTCAGGTCCTTTGTTTTGAGGCTATCATCTCTTTCTTGCAGAGGAGAATCTTTGGGGAGGTCTCAGGGGAGGGTTTCAGTAGAGTATTCATCAGTTCTCAGGGTCTTTCCTTTCAGGGTCATGGTCTCCACTGATTGGTCACTGACAAGGCAGGGGGTCTTCAGTCATTGCAGTTGGTTTTGGCATCACCCATGTGACTTTGCTGCTTTTCTGGGCTGGAGCTGAAACACAGCTGAGGCCTAGATGTTATCTCCAGGGAGGAAAGGCCAGGAGAGAAGTTGGGGGAAAGGAGTCTCAGATTCTCATCTTCATAATTTTTTCCCCTGCCAGGCACTGGGACCTTCTGTCCTGGTGACCATCTGTACCTGACTGTAAATTGCTGTCCTGTTGTGTTTAGCTATCTGTCTGTTTCTCTATTTTACTTGTCAAGGAATTTTCCTAGCTTCTTACTATCCTGTCTCAGAAGGAACAGCATGTGTAAGCTCTCTGAGGTTGGGCCCTTGATTCCCTTTAAATATTTCAAATGCTGATAGGGGTTCAGCATACCACAGTGGTTAGGAGCCTGCTTGAATTTTTGAATTTGAAAATGGATAAAATTCTGATTTGAAATCTTTGAGCCTTTATTTTCTCACCTATAAAATTGGCATTTTTACAATTCCCTTCTTCTTAGTTATTGTAAATATTAAGGGACATAGTGCAGGCAAAGAGTTTAAAATTGGCACTGCACTAAATTCAATAAATGTTAACTATTACAGGGGGGAAATGCTTCACAGGAACACTTGAATTTTATGCAACATTTACCTATTAAGTGGATCATTGATGCTGAAGTGGAACTGTTTTCTAAATACTAGTCAAAATTATGTGAGCAGAAATGGTTCTTTTTCTATGTGGTCCTGGACAAGCCACTTTTCTGTTATGAACCTTAGGTTTTGAAAAATAAGGGTATTAAATTAAACTGGTCATTTTAATCAGCTATTCAAGGTAGTATAAGCACTATTATCCCTGCTTTAAAAGCCCTGAATGTAATCTACCTTTACTTTTGATAAAGATCATGAGCAACTTGAATACCAGTCTTGCTTTTGGCTGAATTATAAAGCATGGAGTTCATGGGTTGAAGCCACTGGTTATAGAGTATGACTACCAAGCCAAGGTACTATCTGAAAAGGTTTCCCAATTTACACTTCCCTCAAGAGCATTGCTTTCCGCAAACCCCTGTCCTTTTGAGATATTTTCAAAGGGCTTCATCACCCAAGTCCAATTAACCAACACCTCTAATACAACAGGGGCCTCTTCTACTTGGTTAACATTCTGCTAACCCTTCTTTCCCAAATCCTGCTCCTTCCTTTTCTGCCTATGGAGGGAAAGCCATGTTCCAAACTTTCTCCATGAGGCAGCCTAAAGATGGTGAGATGAATGGTCAGAAGACTGGACAGACAGAACCTGGCCAAGAAGAAGCAGGGAGCAAAGGAAGGGGTCGCTCTTGGGCCATTTCCATGCAGAAAATGTGGTCAAAAGTTGGGTCAGGGAATCAGAAACCTCATCTATTCCTCGTAAAGATTTATTCTTCTTGCTTGAAAAATTGTGTGAGGGTTACATAACACAGTCTGCCTTCTCCATCTTTAAAATCTTTAAGTGAGATCAAACAGAACTAGTCAGAGCACTGAAGGGACAGCAAACTGCCCAGGGGCAAAGTGATGTACAGGACAGCTTTGGCATTGCTAGCTATTAAGTATCAGTTTCAGCAAAGTCTATTCCAAGAAATTCCACTGCTCATATTAAAAATCTCCCTCTTTTTTCCTTGCAGAATATATCAGACCTTCAGAACCTGTTAATGCTGATTCTACAACTTACCACATGTTGACTTTGGGCAAGTTTTTCAACCTCTCTTAGCATCAGCCTTTATTTGTAAAATGGAGGTGATGATAATTTCCTTTCAGGGCTGTCTACCACATAGTATGACTTCAGGGCATGGTAGCAGTTATATTCAAGATAAAGGGGAAGTGTGGTTGTTGTAAGTACTTACTTGGATTCTAAGGAACTTTCTAACTGGAAGACAGTATGACATTTTGGGGAAGATATAGTTGAGTATGAAATAGAAAATATAAGAAATGGACATGGAGAAGATTTGAAGAGTGAGAAGTCAGGTATTTTAAGTGTTACATAATTAAGGTGTTGAATAATTAGTTAGAACTGACAACCAATCCTTCTTTATTCCTCTTATAATTGTTTAGTATCTTCTTTTAGTTTCTTTTTGTGGAATTCTTAATGTAAACAAAGCGGGTATATCAAAAATTCTTTGAGACGGTGACAACATAGGTCATATGAAATAGATGTTCTGCAACCCTTGAACTGAGACCAAAATTCATTGTGTTAATTAGTTATTGAAATCTTTGCATAATTACACATGCTCAAGGAACACTGCTGATTTCATTAAGTTGTCTCTCATAGCTACTATCATGTATATGACCATTGGAACAAATGTCATTTTGATGAGAACTAGATCTCTATTTGTAAGACAGTTTAACATTCTTAAAACATGATTATTAGCTCCATATTGGTAACTCAGTTTTTTATCTTTAGTTTTGTTTTTTTCCCAATCTTCTATAATAGTTACAAAGTTTTTGTCAAATGAATTAGAGACTGGGAAATAGTTGCCTTGAATTGCATATAATCTGCCTCCCAGAACAAAAATAAATAAACAAATATATAATGCTTGTAAATTCTTTTTAAACCACTTTATGATTATTTAATGCAATCTTTTCATTGCCATATGTCATTAAGCAATTCAGGGGACACAAGATGCAAAAACCTAGAACATCTCTGAGAATATGTTTAATCTCTCTTTTAATTAAAGGCATGGAAAATATCTTTAATTAAAAAATCTCAATTTTTTAATTAAAGATAAGACACAGAAAAGACAAGAGATGACACTTGCAGCTATCAGATTGAAAAACATTTAAACATGTGATAAAACCCTAGTGGATGAAGATATGGAGAAACAGGAACTTTTAAATAAGGTTGTGGTATTGTAACCTTTTTGGAGGGGAAATGTAATGATATCTGTCAATATATAACATATCCTTGTTCTTACTCTTTTTCCTGGAAATTCCAATGCTAGAGTTTTTATCATATTCTTACATAAATTTTTAAGCTATGTAGGCAAGGATGTTTATTGCAGTGGTAACCACAAGAATGGAAAACTTAGATGACTAATTATAAAGAATCATAAGCGGGACATATACACATATGATGAGATAACATTTTGTAATATTATCAAATATTACAAAATATTCTGGGGGTATGCTTTGGGGGTGTGTTGCTTGCATTTCTTTTTCATCTAGTGTATTACATGCCTTGCTTCAGGGGACAAATGGCATAGCAGAATGCAAAGGACAAATTAGTAAAGAAAGTTTGGCTTTTGAGTTTCAAAAGCCTAGACCCTGATATTCAGAAGCCCATGCACTAAATAAAAGAAATTTACCTATCTTCCTTCTGTATAAAAATGCCCTGGCTTGAGAAAATGGAAGGACCTAGAAGGGGAGCATGTATGTGCACTAGAAAGGAGCCTTCTTTTTAAGGGTGAATCCAAGGATGGGAAGTAAAAAAAGCTACATAATATATTTCATTTAGCTAAGTGGAAGACAAAAAAACTTGCTTCATAGGTTGATGTCTGTAAGTGAATGGAAACATGGCTCTCCCCTCCATTATGGCAGTACCTTACATTGTACTAAAAGAGTAGATAGAGGAGGGATAGCTATGAGATGGAACAAAAAAATGGGGCCGAGAGAGCTTGAAAGATCTTCCCCAAAGTCCAGCAAGCACTGGCAGAGTAATCCCTGTGTCTGAGAGTGACAGAGACACGTCAGGGAAAACCAAAAAATCTGCAGGGGCTGGAGTGGGGTGATCAGAAGATCTCCAAGGAGCAGTGACTGAGGACTAGACGGGACAATACACATCTCAGCACCAGTCAGCATGGAAAGACAGACAAGGACAAGATGCCACACCCTTGCCCCACGACTTCTGTCCTATTCAGTTTAGTTGAATTCAGATAAATTCCACACAGGAAAACCTGAATTAAAAAAGATTGAGTTTCAACCACTGAAGGGAATAGAATCCTGATATAAGATTAAGTTGAATTAGAGAAAACAAGATAATTGAACATCTTCCTTACCTGAGTTAGTAGAATGAGATAGTCTCTCCATTCACATACCAAGGAATAATATGTATCTATGGAAAACAATGAGGCAAGTAAATATGCTCCCATGTGAAAGATATACAACATAAACTGTAAATTAAAAAGGCAAGGGAAAGAATGATTTCATAGTATGCATTCCATCTGCATAAAGAAGTTATATGTTCTAAATGTTCCAAAGATATAAAAGAAACATTTAACAGTAATTTCCTCCAGAGACAAACTTCATTTTATACCATTTTAGCAAGACTTATTTTAAACCAAGATCATATATTAATTTTATAATGCATAACAAAATATTCTTTTCATCCTTATGTCATTTGGGATCCATTAAACTGAATTATAATTACATTTATGTAGCATTTATTTTGATAATTTTAGTATAAAGAATGAAAATGTGTCTTATTATCTTCTCAGTTTAGCATAAAGCTGCCAAAGCAAATTTATTTGGTTTCTTTTTCAGTGACAAGCGATGTTGCAATGAGACTTTGAGGAAAATCCCCTCTCCCCATCATTTCAGTAAAAATGGCCAAGTACTTTTCTCACCACAGAGATACAAAAAACTTTCTTAAAAATGTGTCAATAACCAGAAAATGGACATAAGATTTGAAGAATTTGACAGTCACATATTTTCATATGACCTTGCATTTGGTCATACATGTCAATAGAATTCACATATGCAGATATGAATGGATCTCTTCAAAGTCATCTTATACTTATTCTAAGACACACAAAATATTAAGCAAGCCCTCTTTGGGGAAATCCTTTGAGAGTTTATGGCATATTCTTTTGAATTTCCTAATAGTTGCGAATAATATTCATTTGAGTGTGAATTTAAATTTTAATAGCAGCTAAAGACCCTTTACAGTCAAGTATGGGAATCAGGAAATTGCTCAATTGAG